>JAPYZL010171464.1:0-14991 GCA_030522825.1 Platygaster orseoliae
GTATCCACCTTTATTTCAACGGAAATAAAAATTTATACGTCATTTTCAGTACCGGCTATTCTTGGCTATTCTGCGCTATCGTTGGCTATCGAATTTTTGGTAGCCATTCAGTAGCCGAGCCTCTGCTAGGGTTTTTAAATACTTCAAAAATATACGTAATTTGGGATTTGATTATTTTTAATCTTTGAAGATCTGGTTTCAGATCTCATAGTAATAACATTTTTTAATTTTACGAATTTTAGAGTTCCAAAGTTATATACATTTTTTAGTCCAGAGTTGAACATTTTTCATATAATTATTCAATATAATGGAACTCGATTTTTGTGATTTTCAAGTTACTCAGGTTACAGTTTTGTCTTCTAATACTTTTAGTATATTTTTCATATTTCCTCATTATATATATATACTAATTGAAAGGTTTTCTGATACCCTAGCAAACGCGAGGTCAGAGTAAAGTCTGACTTTTCTCTGACTTTTCTCTCATTCGCAGATTTCTTGCCAATTAACCAATATTATAGCCTAATTAATTAAAAAGTATTATTTAATTTTTTTTTCGTGATTTATATCAATATCTAATGCTACAGTCGGTACATACTTACCGACCCAGAGCTTCAATATTTATTTTCAAAGAAGTTGAATTTATCCATTATTCAACTAAATTATATATAATAAATATTGATGATTATGTCAATATGCATAGGCGTCTGTTTTTTCTCGCCATGACTAAAAAAAAATACATTTAGACGCGCTCCAATACTGATCAGAGAAAAGTCAGACTAGAGTCTGACTTTTCTCTGACTCCGCGTTTGCTAGGGATAATATAAGTTTTTTTACAGCTTTTTGAAATTCGATGCTCTAGGAATCAAAGTGTTCTAAGAATTTTTCATATTTTTATAGATTTATATGAAAATAATATTATGAAAGATTTTTAAAACTCTACCGAACTTTTTTCTGCCTATGCTCCTGGTTTTCATAATTCAGTATTCGAAAATAAAAATTTTCGTAATTCAAAAATGAAATAAGATAATCTTCTAGTTAGGGGAAAAAGTGTGACTCATAGGGACAAGTAATTAAAATGAAAAATAATAATAATTATTGATTATACTATATTATTGCTATACATATATGATCTACTATATTATTGACTATACTATTAATTATTATTGACAAAGTTATTGCCTTGAAAATCCTAGAATAGAGAATCATTAAACATCAATTCAGGAATGAAGAATTTCAGAACCCTAAATTATGGAACACATAGAATTATTTCATGTCAAATTCTGGAAGTAAAATTTCTTGATTTTCCCCTCCACCCTTCCCATCTTCCTCAAACGAATACACTCTAAGAAGTCAATCTTATTTTAAGATGCAACAAAATCAAGGGACGACTTGAAATTCAAAAAGTATCTTGAATTCAGTCCATTTTCAAAATTTATGTTCAAGCAAGCAAGTCTTAAATCAAGAGGATTTACTCAAATTAAATGTTGAATCTTGTTAATTTAAAACACCTGCTTGAAATTAATTGTGAGTATATACTAATTTTAAGATAATATTTGAATTTCAAAACGTACCTTGATTTTGTTGCATTTTGAAATAAGATTCAATTTTTACAGTGTACATACATGTATATTCGCCTCTGAAATTAAAGAACTTCTAGAATAGTTATGTCACGATTTGTAGCGCTGTCGTTAAAATTTGCGACATCGCAATGCCCAAAACCTCTCTAGATCCTTATTTGGAGAAAGAATTTAATGGAATTTCGATATTTCCCTCTATAAATCGAGCCATACTGGCACTTTTGATTTAACGTCATAACTATATGAATCATTTTCCCAAAATTAAAAAATCTCCTCGGGACTACCCCAATGATTTCTCTTCACCGAAGTTGAAATCCCACGTAACATTTCTCCACTTTACGCCAATGTCGCCGTTCTTTTTTCTCGCTCGCTCCGCGCGTTCCTCTCTCACTCGCGGGTAATTAATGTCGTGCATCCCCCTCCTCCGCCCCACCCCCGGGCGCCTCTCGGCCACCCCTCCAACCCGCGCGCCCGTCTTCCCCCGCTCCCCTGCGGTCCTGCACCGCTACGCTTTTGCTGCCATTGTGACCGGAGACGCCACTTCCGAGGGCATCGAATTCAATTTTCGCCCGAGAGCACAAGCCGCGCGCGTATTACTACTATAATCGAGAAGAAAAAAAAAATAAACAAACATAAACAATACAAAATACCAGAAACAACAACAAACGTCCCGTCGTCGCGAAATTCTTCGAGTTTGGGCCGTTTTTTGTTGTTATTTTGGCAAATGCTCCCGTACGTAGTGCGGGGCGGGGGGAGGGGGCACCTGCGGGGTACGTCGTTGATTTCCGACAGCATTTATTTCTAGTCGTCGCACTCACGGTGAGTGCGCGTATTTGTTTTTTTTTCTTTATTAACCTTGGGGGTATAGTTTATTGATGAGATTTCGAGTGCAAAAATACGAATGATTTTTTTTTCGAGGATTTGTTTGATTTTTGAGGGGAAGTGGGTTTGGGAGGAGGGGCGGGAACAACGGTTGATCGGCTGGTACGTATGGTTGCGGTATCGCAGGGGTGTGGGAGGGAGTGGAGTTGTTTACTTTTTTTTTTTTGGTTGGAAGTAGATCGGGACAGTTGTTTTTTTGAGGTTATGTTGGGGTTGGAAAAGGGTTGAGTGTTTGTGAGTGCGTTTGAGAGAGAGAGATTCTGTTGAAATCCGTGCAATTCGGAGAATGGGAGGAGTAAATATTGTAAGTGATTACAGTTTTTGAGGGTTAAAGAGGTTTTACTGAATTGTCATGTAGGTTTTGTTTTTTTTGGGCGAGTTTTGGGGGTTTTGAAGTTATTTGTGAAAAAAGAACTCGTCAAACGGGCTTTTTATTTTTTAGGTTATGTTGAGAGGAATGTTTTTATTATGATTTTCGTAAGGAATTTTGGAATTGGTTTTGACTGTGCGATGGTTTTAGGTTTTCATTGAGGGTTATTTTAAAGGACTGGCACTTGATCTAAAACGGAAATAAATTTTGGGGAGGGGGGGGGGTGTTTGAAAAACATGTTTTGAAATGTCAAAAGTTTTAGATTGACAGCTTTTACTGTCACATATTGCCTTTTGTGTCTTGATTAAATCTTTTTTAAATTTTTATATTTTAGGTCTTGCAATTATTGAATTTTTTAAATTTTAAGAAATTTTGTAATATATAATTACTCGAATTCCACAGTAAAAACTTCGGTATCTTCAAGTCTTTTAATCAGGAATTCAAAACCAGTCACTGAATTTAAAAATGAAGATACATTTTTTAAGATTTTAAATTGTAATTTTTTTGCTACTTCTTTTCTTGAAAAAATTTTTTGGTTTTGATAAAAATTATTGAGCAACTTGCGTAGAAATTTCAATCTTAAAAATTGACAGTGTCCATTTATCGTAATTTGTTCCACCAATTTTTTTTTTTTTTTATTTAAATTGACGGAAATTGAAAGTGTCAGCCTGTCTAACATTAAATATCTTTTTTTATTTAAATTTTGAGATATTCAAATATACAAGCCTTGACTATTTTCAAAATTTGTGTCAAACTACAAAAGTTTTAGAATTGAAAATCTGTAGAAATTTTAAAATACAAATAAGAGATCTTTTTTAGAAAGAAAATGTTTTCAGCATAAACATTCATTTCACAAAAATATGCACGGGACTTTCAATAAAAAAATCTTTCAATAAAATATATATATTTAAAAATTTGTAATTTTAATCGCTTAGGCTTTTCAGTACAGAATTTAAGTTTTCTGTTTGCTTTTTGTACATTAAGATTCCCAATGTTTTTAAATTTAATTCCTCGATGCCAAATAAATGTCAATAATTCCTGAATTTTAGTGTGTTACAGAGTAGTGCGTTTTGAAAATAACAAAATGGATATCGATGGCGACTCCGTCGTTGATTTAAGCGTAAGGTAAGATATCAAAAAACTCCAGCTGCTTTATCATATTACCTGTAAACATTTTCTAAAATTTGATAGCTTCAAAAAATTATCAACAAAATTCCAGTAACTTTTTTCTGAAATTCATAGCAAAAAAAAACTCACATGAATAATTAAACTTTATTCTTATATTGTATTAATCTATTAAGTTATTCAAAATAAACTTTGAAATTAAAAAATTGATTATATTTAATTTTTAAAATGACATTTTATCAAAAATTTATGAATTGTAACAACTTCAAATTCTTACTATTTTAATAAGGAAATTTAAATGTTTGAAAATTTCAATATATTTATATGCTTATGAAATATATACAGTTGTTTTGCTTTTTGGTTTCCATAAAAAAAACCACCAAATGAATGAATCATATTATATATTATTGTACTATATTTTGAAATTTGTACAGGAAAAATTCAACTATCATTATTCCAATAGATGTCTTTTTTTTAAATTCTATTTCCACAAATGAGCGGTTGAGAGCAAATGTGGATTCAATTAATATTTAACCACTAGAATAATTTATTGAATTTTGATTTTCTGAGATTTTTATTCTTTTCGAAAACAAATTTTTTTTACTAGGTTTTTGTTAGGAAATCCTACCGTATGGCTACTTTATGTTATAATTATACTATCTTATATATAAGTATAAATATAATGCCGTAGTAAATAATATCCATAAAATTTAATATTTACAGTTATGTGAATGATTTCTTTATTGTAAATTCTTATTTATTTGCATTCATAGATTATATAAAAATAATTATTCATTGAGCTTTATTGCACAACAAATATTTAGAAACATCGAAACTGTTTTTAACAGAGTTATAGAATTAAAATTTAAATTGTCAAATTAGGTGCACAACATAAAAATAAATTGAGAATTCATATAAACTCATAATTCTATGAAAAATGAAAATTTTCCACTTGGTGTCTACTTATTTTTAAAACTTTAAGGTCACTTAATTCTAAATTATTGTTATTTTCCAGTAATCAAAATTGACAATTCTTTTTTTCGTTCTTATTCAAGATTTTTCACATAAAACTAATTTGATTCTTACTTTAAAAATATTAACTATTGTGAATATGAAAGTAGGGCAAATTTCATATTTATTGATTATATATTTGAAATTTTTTTTTTAATATTATGCTTTTTTTCTGTTTGTTACATTGCAGTATAATATTTTTAAAAATTAAAGTATGATGTTGTTGAAATTTCCAATTTTTTAAATAATTAACTTATTAAGGGAAAATTTTTTGCTTATTTTAAAGTTTTATATTCTTACATTTTCAAGTCCCCATATCCAGTAAATCAAATATAGTAAAGAATTAAAATGAAAAATATAAATAATCGAAATTAGGATTTTTCATTATTTTCATTATATTTTATTCTACATATATTTTCGATAACCAAAAACTCTGCTGTACACTTTTTTTTGCAATTGTAATTCAAATTAAAAAAATATGTTGACAATTAAAATGTAAAACGTGAACTTCCTTAAATGTATATTCTTGTAGAGCTTTTTACCTAGTTTTCTGGATCTTGCAATTTATGGTGTTTGAATTTTATGTTTCAGTAGTGGAAGGAGAGAACCTTCTATTTCAAATGACATCGGTTCACCTTTGGACTTGGGTTTACATTACTCGAACAACACAAATGTTGACGAAAGAGTGCCCGAGGCCAGAAACATCCAAAATGCGACGAGAGGCATTTTGGGCCCGAGGTCGGGGGAAGAGAGGAGGCCCAGGAGAAATTTAAGGCCTAGAATTGAAAGGAGTTATGCAGAAAGTCCGGACGAGCCCAGGATGAATGGATTTTTGAATGGGAATGTTTCGGAAATTGACGATGGTAGATAATTTTGGAAGCTTTTATGATTTTTATCAACTTTTATACATTAGTACCTAAAATCCTTTCCCCTCATTTTTTTCAAATCCATCAATATTTAGAATTGTATTGAATTGAAAATAGCATTAAAATATAATTGCCCAAGAGTTGGATTGATACAATTACATGCAATTTTTTATTATTAAAAAAATAGTTTTTGTAGCTTCTTTCTAGGATTGACTATTTATTTAATTAATTATTAATTTGAAGAATCAAAACTTTTTTTGAGGAAATGAATACAAAGTTTATTTTCGTCTCACATAAAAGTTTTTGGTTCTTCATTTATCCTTTGATTTCAAGGAATTATGAATAATTAAAACGATTGAAATTCGTTTATGAATGAAATGAAAAATTCATATATTTTATATTTTAAATGACGATCAAATAAGCGAAAAAAGTGAAATACTTGATGCCCATTTGTTCCAGAAAATGACTTTCCACCGCTTCCTCCAATCAAGGAACTCAACCCAGAGGAAGTCGAAGAACGGGAGAGAACCTTGAGAAAATTACGGGAAGAACTAAGGATTGAGGAAATGAAGTTAGTACTTTTAAAAAAATTAAAACAGTCGCAGCAGCTCAAAGAAAACATCGCGGCAATGCCGAAAATACCTACCAAGTTAACACCACCTGTTTCTGTACAAAGTCCACCTCATAGGTAAGACAATGAACTTTTATTATATTCTACTATCCATTTATAAATTATCATACGTAAAAATACTGTACGATTTGGTTATTCAAGTACTTGAATTAAAAAAATAATTTTGATGGAAAAGTTAAGTTTCAACATTTTTAAAGTTAACATATTTTTATGCATAAATAAATTTTTGTTAGAATAAGATGTTTTTTTTTAATTTCCAGTTGAAAAGTCCTCAGTCATTTTTTGATGTTTTCAAAAATTATCAAGCTCGTTAACTTTTTTTTTTGCTAATTACGACGTTTGGCGTCAAAAAGTTTAGGACTGGATATTCTCATCAACACTCACGTTATATGGGATTTGATTTTAACTTGATGAAAATATCAGAAAATATACAAACAGTGAAAGAATACATAAAGTAATAGAAATCTGTGAAAGTTCTGTTTTCCGAAAAATCTGAAATAATATTAAAGATTTTTGAATTCCAAAGCATCAAGCCCTGAAAAAAGTACATTTTTTATGTTTCTTTTTATGTATTTGTATCTTTAGACATACTAGAAATCTATAAGAATACAAAAAAATGACACGTATAATATTATGAATATGAAAACACAAGAAATGTATAAAGTTTGAATTTTAGAGCATCAAAATGTAGAAATATATTGCAATTTGCAACAATACTGAGAATGTATAAAACACTGTCAAATAATTCAACTTTTTATAAATACATTCAAAATACAAAAATTTTAAAAACGTATAAAATACTCAATATCTATGTATGTATGGAACGTATGTATACCGGGTGTTTCAGAGTGTGCAGAAATCCTTGAAACCATGGATTCCTGATTAAATTCTAAGATGATTTTTCCTTTGCCACTTTTCACAAAACTCAAAATAAAAAAAGATATTCGAGTTTGAAATCTGAGAAATCTGATTGGTCGAAACTTCTAACTCGAATATTTTTTTTTGTTTTGGTATTTTTAAAAAGTGGCAGAGGACTTTTTGACTCAGAAAAATATGAAGAAAATTTGGGTAAAGTTTGGTTCATGGTTTTCATCCCCACTCCTCTAAAAAGTGCATTTATTGTTTAAATTTCAAACTTGAATAACTTTTTTGATTTTGAGTTTTGTGAAAAATGGCAAAGAGAAAATTGTCTTAGAATTTCATGAGGAATCCATGATTTCAAGGATTTCCGCACACTGTGAAACACCCTGTATATGTAAGATGGAATCTTCTCAGAAATAAATATAAAAATATTAGTAATTATTCAGAGTATTGAATTCCAGAAATATATAAATTTGCAACAATGCTGAGAATTTATAAAACACTGTAGAATACTTCAACTTTTCATAAATACATTTAAAATACAAAAATATAAGAAACCTACCTATAAAATACTCAAAATCTATGTATGGATTATTCAGAGTATTGAATTCCAAAAATATAGAAATTTGCAACAATGCTGAGAATTTATAAAACACTGTAAAATACTTCAACTTTTCATAAATACATTTAAAATACAAAAATATAAGAAATCTACCTATGAAATACTCAAATTTGTGTATGGAGATGAAATCTTCTCAGAAATAAATATAAATATTAGTAATTATTAAAATTTAAATTTCAGAGTATTGAATTACAAAAATATAGCGATTTGCAACAATACTGAGAATTTATAAAACACTATAAAATTCTTCAACATTTCATAAATACTAAAGGAGTGAGAAGAATACAACAAATAAACTAATACTCAAAATCTGTTGAAAATTTTCTAGAACTTTGAATCCTCTAGAGTATATTATTTTATATAGATTTATACAATACGTCCGCCTGGATAGTAAACACTATTTAATTTTCAAGTTCAAGCTTTTCCACCAAAGGAAAAAGGTCGTAAATTTAAATATCCGAAAACGAGGAAAAGGAAGACCCCAATTTTCACGCTCCAGCCGCTATCTATCACCTAATAGGTCCCAAAAGGGATTCGATGTTGATTTTTTACTTTTGGGGAAAAAAATATTCCTGTTAAGTAATTTGAGAACATTCGTAGCGGCTGGAGCGTGAAAATTGGGGTCTTCCTTTTTCTCGCCTACGGATATTTAAATTGGTGACCTTTTTCCTTTCGTGGAAAAACTTGGACTTGAAAATAAAATAGCGTTTACTATCCAGGCGGACGCACTGTATAAATTTTATTATAAAGTTTATTATTTATATAGTAGAAATCCGTGAAAATACTGAACAACTCTCCAAATAATATAAAAGATTCTGTTTTCGAAAATTCAATTTAAATACTCAAAATCGTTAAAATTTAGAATACTGTAGGATTGAATTTTAGAAATCTATAGAGCGATATTTATTGATACTAGAAATATATGAAAACACAAGAAAATACAGCTTTTAATAAATAATACAAAATACGAAAATTCTGTAAATTCGTGAAACACTGAAAACCTATACATGGTGTACCAAAATCCCCGTACCAAAAAAAAATCCAATATTCTTTTTTGAATTTCAAATCGAAAAATCCTTTGCCACTGTTTGGAAAACTTAAAATGAAAAATTTATTCAAGTTAAAAGTTTCAACCAATCAGATTCCTCAGATTTCAAACTGAAATATCTTTTTTCTTTTTGAGTTTTGTGCAAAATGGCAAAGGACTTTTCGACTCAAAAAAAATATGAAGAAAATTTGGATAGAGTTTGGTTCATTGTTTTTATCCCCACTCCTCAAAAAAGCGTATTTATTGTTTAATTTCAAACTTGAATAACTTTTTTAATATTGAGTTTTGTAAAAAGTGGTTAAAGACTTTTTGATTGGAAATTGAAAAAGGAATATTGGATTTCTTTTTGATGAGGGGATTTTGGTACACCCTGTATATAAAGGGGTTTTACAGTGAATGGAAATCCTTGAAATCATGAATTCCTCTTGATATTCTAAGACAATTTTCCCTTTGCCATTTTTCACAATACTCAAAATAAAAAATAGTTATTCAACTTTGAAATTTCAACAACAAATGCGCTTTTTCAAAAAGCAGGGATAAAAACTACGGACCAAACTCTACCCAAATTTTCTTCATATTTTTCTGAGTCGATAAGTTTTATTTTTTATTATTTATCATTTATTTATTTATTTACTATTATTTTTCATTGGTTATTTCTCAAAGATTAATTATTGTCGATTTTCAGTCATAGAACGACAAAAGCGCCGCCTCCTTTGCTACGTGGTCAATTGCCGCCTGGTAGGAACAGCAGCATACACGCGCCGCCCTTGGGAATGTTGCTGCCGCCTACGACGAATCGCAACGCGACCTCGAGCACGGGGATGCCGCCGAATATGGTGATACCGCAACCCCCTCATCCCCGAACGCGACCTCCTAGTGGAAATCCCAGTGTGCCAACCTACCACACGCCCTCCGACAGGACCGAAAGGTCGACGAAGGACCCAACGCCAGTGTCCGCGCATCAGGTGAGATTATCACTGTCTTGACGAATTTTCAGTATTGTTTTATTGGGTAACAACAGCTAAATTTCATTCTCAATTACCTAAAACACGTTTCCTACAATGATTGCTTGATTAGATCGTGATCTACTGGAATTCATAAAGCCAAGAAAAAAATTATAGTAAAAATTAGCATGTTTTTGAAATCGAGGGGTAATTTTTTGTGAAAAAATGCTGGGAAAAATTATTACTTGATTTTTCTCTTTTCATGCATAATATTTGTTGAGTATTTTTTATTTTTCATTAACCAAGTTGATAAATTGTTGGAGAAAATTGGAATGTAATTTTTTTCAAAAATTTTTAAGTCGTTTTACAATCAGAAGAAAGGGGAAAAGTAAAAAATAAAAAATTGCGTTATTTGTGCCGTCAAATTGGCTCGTCTAAAAAACGTGTTGGTCAGCGTTATGGATTTAAAATGTTTTTCAAATATGTTCAAAGATGTGCGTTTTACTTGACATGATTTTCGTAGCTTTTTTAGCAATTTGTAATGTTGATTAAACGGAAAATATTTTATTATATTGTATTTTTCCAGAGTTCTCGAAATTTTACGACTGCTTTTTAGGATTTCTGATAGGTTTTTCTGATTTTATAGAATTAAGATTAGGTTTTTGACAACTTGAGGTTTTTGTATTTCATTTGAATTATAATGAATTTAAACTAAATTAGCTGATAATTGATTAGAAAATTATTCCAATTTTATCTATGAATTAGAATCAAAATTGAAAAAAATAAAAATAAAAAACTGATCCGAATTTCTGTACATTTTCCAAGTACTTGGAAATTTTTATGATAAATATCAGCAATTATCAAAATTAATTTCTTCCTCCAAATTCACAACAAAAAATTAGGATGACGGTGTCTTTGCTAATATTTTGGAATCCTTGCGAATCATGGGTGATTTAAATAATTTCGCATTAGAACAATTTTTCTATACCTTTTTCGAAATTTTATTTCATTTTGACTGTGTTTTACAATTTTATGCTATTTTTTTTCCTGACTTGATTGGTAAATCGAATAATGCTATTTTATTATTTACAAAACCAGTGATAATTCCTACATTTCCATTATATTTTTTTATTTCTAGTTTTTATATAATTTGCTATATGGAGACCAATTTTCTAAAATTTTTTAAAAAGTGCCTTTTACTATATATATTTTTTGTAGTTTTTAAAACTTTTTGTTTTCTCCAAAAATTCAAGATTATTTTTAATTTCATTTTCTAAAAGCTGCAGAAAAAAAATGTTCATTTTCCCTACGATCCCTGAAACTTACATTTACCCACTTTTTATTTCCTCGTTACTCAGAGAAGTTAAAAATTGACTTGTTATCGAATTTCGTGTCACGATTCATCTTTAAAAAAGTGGCACGACTTGATCTCTGAGGTCAGGCAGAATTTTTACAAACTATGTTCAATTAATTGATTAATTGTTCTCGCGTGGATTCGATTAAAATTAACTCTCAAATTGAGAGTTTGTTAGAGGCTCAGAATTCTCGTAATGCACATCTTTGGACATGAGTAATGAGTGTTTCGCGAATTAACGATTTATCTAATTGTAATGCAGCTCGTTGGATCTCAAGAAAATAAAGCTTCCGCGTCATTGAACGCTCCTACAATCACCGAGCAGGTACACGAGCGAGATTTTCTCTCTGGTTACCGTAGTTTTGTACTTTTATGGGACGCAAATTGCCTGGAATAGTTTGAAAGTTGTCGAATGAAAACATTAATTTTTTTTTTCAATAGAAACTGAATGATCAGGAATTGATTTCGTTATGTGGAAAATTGATTGGAGATTATGTAGAATTGTTTTTTCGAGTTGCTTTTTTTATTTATTTGATGAATTGATTGCTGATTTGCAAATGGTTGAAAATCATTAGAAAATTATTAGATGTTTTGAATTTTTGTTTTTCTTTGAATGAATATATCAACTTTTATAAAAAATGTAATTGCATGATTATTCTTTCTGGATAAATAAATCTTTCTCTATAATTTTTTAGGTAATATTTCTATTTTTATTATTGCATGATGTGTAGTATATCTAGAGTACATTTTTAGTTAAAAAAAAATGTAATTTAATCAAATTAACTTAATAATCATTAGCACACATAACCTCAATTTTCGACGATTTTTTTTAATCAAAACAAAAAAAAAAAGGTTTTTCGAGGTAATTTTAACTATTATGCTCGATTTGAAATATTCCACAAGTAATTGTCGACACAAAGTTCACGTACTCTAAAGAGTGTGTACAAAAAAAATATTAGGAAGAAAAAGAAAATCGTGTTACTTTTTGTGTGTCGATCACAAAATAATCATGAAAAATATCTCATTTTCCAGGAAAGGCCACGGGAGGATAATCAGACCCCGGCGCAACGTCAGGCCGCCGCGAAACTCGCCCTGAGGAAGCAGCTGGAGAAGACGTTGCTTCAGATACCGCCGCCCAAGCCCCCACCCCCGGAAATGCACTTCGTGCCGAATCCTTCGAACACGGAATTCATTTACCTGGTCGGCCTGGAGCACGTCGTGGACTTCATCACGAAGGAACCCGCGACGCCACCACCCCCCGAACCCTTCAAGTGCACGCAATGCAAAATGGACTTTACGCCCGTATGGAAATGGGAGAAACCGGCGACGAGTGGGAAAAAGGAAGGTCCGCGTGGGCAGCACGCTACCTTCCAGAGGCCCCCCGCGGGCCGAGATCCTCGAGTCATCTGCGAGCACTGCGTTACGACAAACGTCAAAAAGGCGCTTAAAGCGGAGCACACCAATCGGTATTTGTTCACTAGTGTGGAGAAACTTTTTTTAACGAAACACTAGTCAAGGACGATATTTTTTTCAACAATGTGTAGAAATGCCAGTTTTGCTTTGCCAAAGCGTGTGGAAAAGTGGCTTTTTCCACATTGCGTTGAATAAACTTTATTAATGCTGTTTTGAGAAGGAATGAAGAAATGAATTGTGTTTGATTTTTCAGGTTGAAAACTGCTTTCGTGAAAGCTCTGCAACAGGAGCAGGAAATAGAGCAAAGACTGGCGCAGACGGCGTGTCCGAGCCCGGACCCCCCGACGCCGAAACCGATTCCAAAGGCAGCGACGCCGACGAGGCGAGTCTCGACGCCACCGGCGCCGCCGCTGCAGTCGATGCAAAGCGCCCCGACGCCACCGGCGCCGAAACTCCAGGATCACCTGCTGGCCAAATTCGCGGATAAATTTACACCGCAACAAGCAGCAACAGCCGCGATAATAAACCAGCAGTTGCTTAGAGGTGAGCTTGAGAAATTATCGACAAGCCAAATAATCTCTACTAATTTACTATGAAACGATTATTTTGAATTTCATCTCTTATGAATTTTCAGTGCCGATTTATTTTTTTTTTTGAATTTGATACGAAATGAGAGTTAAATAGAGACCAGAAAATATATAAAATGTTTATAATATTTTAATATTGAAATGTTTAGAGCTCAGAATTTTTATTTTTCATTAATTGAATTTAAAACTATAACTATTTTCAATTTTGTTTTTGCCTTTTTTTGGCTTTTTATTAATGGATTTTGAATGCTTTTATTTAAAATTTCAAACTTATAAAATTTCTTATTGAAAATATCAAAATTTTGAAGTTTTCTGGTCTCAGTATGTCTCTTTTTTAATAATTGACCTATTATTGACACATTTCGTAATGAATTTTTTAATACGGAAATAGTAGAATTTTAAATTCTGGGATCTTCAATTATAGCTTTATAAAAATGCAGTAAACTTAGTTTTTCAATACAAACTCATCATTTATATAATTTTGGTAAATTTAATTTTTTCAAATTCTCATCTAGAAATCATACAATCTAAAATACTGCAGATTTCAGTTTTTTTATTTTTAAAATAAAATTGTATACAGAAAAAATTTTTCATTTGCAGTATTTTGTAGTACTTTGATGATTATACTATATTTTGTATTATTATTATAATACATATAGATTTCCTATATGAATTCCGATTTTCAATAAAAAATGATAAATTTCTTGTTCCTTGACCTCTTTTTAAAAACATTATGATCATTCATTTATTTTATATATTTTTGTATTTTTAATGTGTTTATGAAAAGTTGAAGGATTTTACAGTGTTTTATAAATTCTCAGTATTGTCGCAAATTGCTGTACTTCTAGAATTTAATGTTCTGAAATTCAAATTTCAATCATTTCTGATATTTTTATTAATTACGAAAATTTTGTCTAGATAGATTTTTAGTATTTTATAAATTTCTTTTTTTTTTCCTTTTTATAATATTATGTGGCATTTTCTTGTATTTTTATAGATCGTTATATACTTTTTTCAGAAAGTTATGCTGTAGAATTCAAAAATTGACAGATTTCTATTACTTTATGTATTCCTCCAGTGTTTGTTTTCTGGTATTTTTATGAATTTAAAAATTAAATCCTTGAGAACGTGAATGTTGATGAGGATATCTAGCCCTAAAATTTGTGAGAACATCAAAAAATGACAGAGGATTTTTCCACTTGAAATTCAAAAAAGGTCAATACAATGCCTGTATATTAAGCGAGTTAAAGTTTCATTAAATCACAAGCAATTCATTTTATTCACTCGCAGAAATGACTAGAAACCTCATAATTAGGGCAACAGAAAATATTTACCAAAATATCTTAAAATATCTATTTAATATTCATGAAAAATGATGTTAAATATTTGAGATAGACATTTAATATTTTTTATTTATTCTTTTTTTTTTCAAGTATATTAGCTGATGAATCTATTGGTCAATATTTCGGGAACGAGGAATCGCATAAAAAACTTTTTTTTCTATTAGGTATAGTTGATTCTAGGCACTCCTTGTCAATTATCAATCAAATTGTGAAGAAAATTTTTCAATCCATAGGAGCCATATCAATAAAATATTCAATAAATTTGATTGATAATTGACAAGGAGTGCCTAGAATCAACTATACCTAATTACTTGGCAATTGATCTGAAAATATGCCCGATAAGAAGATGCATCATAA
>JAPYZL010171492.1:0-18092 GCA_030522825.1 Platygaster orseoliae
GCTAAAGTAAGAAAAATTATGTGTCCAAATTTCATTTCATTCCAATGTCTAGTTCCAGAGTTATGGCGAGTTAAATAAAAAAAGTTTATTGAAATATTTTGTTTTCGTCTTCCTTTTGATCGGATCTTTGCGTTACGCCCCCTCCCTTACTTACTAGGTCAAGCGCTCCCGCTGTTTTGCTTTCCGGGCTCTCAATTACTCTATCCACATATTTTTAGGGAAAATTTTCCATATTTTTGTGGTATTTTTATGAGATGTTCAGGTGAAAATTTGTTAAATATGATAAAAATATCCAGAAAATACTTTTGATAAAATAGAATCAGAATTATTTTCCTCCAAATGGTGTTTTCGTATTAAATGTGAAAAAAAACTGTAATGATTTTCCTACAAAATACGAGTTATTTACTCTATTTATATATTTTTAGTGGAAATTTTCGATATTTTTGTAGTATTTAAATGAGATTTTTCAAAAAAAATTTCTTAATTTAATAAAAATATCATGTAAATAGTTGAAATAAAAATATCTTGAAGATAATTCTCCTTAAATAAGCGTTTTTGTGTTTACTGTAAAAAAACTGTAGCGATTTCTCACAAAATATAGGTTAATTACTATATTTATATATTTTCAGTTTTCAGGGGAAAATTTAAGTAAAATTAAAATATTTTATTATTTTAATAAAATCTTTATTTCAAATTTTTATCATATTGATATTAAAAATATTAATATGATAAAAATATCTTGAAAATAATTTTCCTCGAAGAAGTGTTTTAGTGTTGAATATTTCTGGGCCTACAGTCAAAGCATAATTTCAAAAAAAAAAAAACTATCAATTTTCCCGCATAACATTAGTTACACAATTACATAAGATTTTTTTCATACTTCTTCGGTATTTAAATTTTTCCATACAATTGTAATAAAACAATTTTCCCAATATACTTTTAAAAAATCACTCAAGTTAGTTTTGTTTTTCAATATTTCAAAATACACATTTTTTCTTTTCCTATTGAATTCTTTCTCTAAATTATTAAAAAAAAACATCCTAATTTCAAGAAAATAATTACACTTGACCTTGATTTGTTCTTTATTTATTCTTTGCAGAATTAAATTTAATAAAATCAGTTTTCTAAAATCAAGTTTATGAGATCTAAAAACACACAAGTTATGTTAAACTGTACTCCTCGAAATACAGAAAAACAATTCCGAACATTATTCCCTCATTATCTGCAATTTTCAAAGTTCCAAAATACCTGATCAAACGAATTGCAATACATATCAAAAAATTTACACTTGCATCAAACACACATTTCACAAAATCACGATTTATTCATTCATTAAAAATATCGATGTCGTATTGCATCGATAAAACTCTAAAAGCTGATAGATTAAAATTCCAAACAGTCTATTGACAGATAAAGTGAAATTCCGATTGTTCATTTATCCGAAATCGTTTGACGCCAACATTTCAAATCTTTAAACAAACACTCCAAATACTTTGGGAATAAAAAAAATTATTCAATAAATGTATATTTAACACGTAAACATTTATTTATTTATTAGCAAAAAATTTATAAATTAAAAATAACCCATTTTTTTACGAGTTTTACTACGATTCAAGTTTTTTTTAACGAAAAATAATAAATCTTACCTTGATTAGTGGATTCATCAATTTTATATGAAATGTTTAGTTGAAAATCCATAAAAATTATTGGTTCAAGTAATAAAATAACTCTCTAGTATTTCTTTTAAAACTTGCTCCATTTCATACAGTTTCAATGATTTCATGAATGACACTGGAACGAGATTCTGGCTTTTTTAGAGTACGTGGAATTGTTTTTTTTGCATTAAGGTCACATTTTTGAGTCATTTTTGTCATCTACTTGACAGATAAGTTTTACATTTCGTGAATCTGAGATGATTTTTATGATTGAAAGTTGTACACAACGATTTTCGTGGTTGCAGAATTTGCTTTTCTTATATTAAAAAAAGGCCGAGAAATACTATTTATTTATTATTTCAAGTATTTTTAATTTTTTTTAATTTAATTAATTTTTTATTTTATTATTATAGGTATTTCAAATATTATGATTTCTGAGTCAAAAAACTTGATTGAGAAATAGGAATACTTCAAAAATGAAAAAAAAATTATAAATAAACAAATCGTGACTTAGATTTTTAAATTAAAAAAAAGACCTCGCTGGTAACGACTAGTTCAAACAAATCATTTCGAATGCTATATCCCATAAATTTTGTACATCGATTTTTCATATTTTTATCAAATCCACTGCAAAATAAAAGTCAAAAAGGAAGGAAATAAATAAAAAAATTAACAAGTTATGGATTGAATTAATTAAATGTAGAAATTTTGAAAATTGTGAATATATTGCATCAAAAAACCGAATGCATTGAATTCTTATAAATTTGTGTTAATGACTTATCAGTATTTTTCAGTGTTAAAATCGTAAATTTTTAAAGATTTTTTTTCATCAAATTTACTGCAAAGTAAAATAGCTGAAAAAAAATTGAGAAATACACGAGTGAAAATAGTTCCAAGTATAGATTCAATTAATAAAAAAATAAAAATTTTGGTTGTCAATAATGAGTGATTTTGAAAGAGGAATTTTTCAAACTAAAAATTTGTGTTGTTTAAAAATAAATGGTAAATTCACATCAATACATATCATTTTCTGCATTCTTAAACAATTGTAGATGGAAAAAAAGAATAGAATTTGCTTAAATGATTAAACAATTAAACGAAAAACATTTTTTTATAATAAATGTATGATTGAGACTTGAAATTTCGGAAAATCATTTAATTTATATCATCAGGTAAAATGATATAAAAGTAGGTGAAGTTTTCTAGACATATTATATTAATATTTTGGATTTGTTATGTCGATTTTTATAATATTCACATAAAATATCAAAATGAAAAATTTTATGATCTCAAGATATTTCTTTTATATAAATTGAATTTTTAATTGCTTTTTATTTTGTACTAATTTCGACGAAAAAAATTTACAAGAAATTTACGAAAACAATTTACAAATATGAGTAATTATCAATAATTATTTTCAATGCAATAAAATTTCATAATAACTGATACAAAACCTATCATTTGAATTTAGTAGGATGATAATATCTGTAGTTGAAATTCGTTTTTGTAATTGTATCGATTCGAGATCTGCCTATGCTTTTTATTTAAAAAAAATGTTTATCAGGGTGTAAAATAATAAATTAATAAATAAATAAACACCATTAAATGAACGAAAAACATTCTTCAAAAATGAATTGGCGATTGAGACATGACATTTCAAAAAATCATTCAATTTATATCATCAGGTAAAATTGTTAAAAAAAGTAGACGAATTTTTTTTGACAAATTAAAATTTTGGATTTTTCATAATCTCGATTTCAATAAAAATTCGCCCAAAATATCGAAATAAAAAATTTTATCATCTTAAGATATTTACTTTATAATTGAATTTTAGTTGTTTTTTATTTTGTACTAAATTCTGCAAAAAAAAACTTACAAGACATAAATTTGTAAAAATTGATATACATACAAATATAAGTAATTTTCATTAATTATTTTCTATGCAATCAAATTTTATTATAACTTATACAAAACCTATCATTTGATTTTGGTAGGATGAAAATATCTACATTTAAAATTTGTTTTTGTAATTAATCTATTCGAGATCTACGTAGATTTTTTATTTAAAAAGAAATGTACCAATCTGTAAAATAATAAATACATAAAAATTATAATTATGTGGGCAAACAAAAATATTTACGATCAAATGCAAAATATTTATTTATCTATACATGAAATGATCAAGTGAAAGCAAATTTTATGTTTTTTGTACATTTGTTTACATTTTTGGCTCCTAATCAAAGTTGTTATAAAAAATTACCACATGCTTTGCTAAATTCTGTTCGATGCATTTTTATTGATTTTGAAATTTAAACAGATTATTTATTCATCTGTAGTCATGTAACATGTTGAATAATTTCTCGGTAATTGTCAAACTGCAAATTAAAGAAAATAAAATGAATTTCATTAAATTAAAGAAATAGAAAATTAAAATTCATGGAAAATCATTGAGTTTTTAAAAAATTTTAATTTTATTTGCAAATTATTAAATGCAAATCAAATGAAAATTCAAATTTAATGCAAATTAAAGAAAAAGAAAATGGCGAAACTTGCATTTTATAAAAATTTTTTTAATAAAGAAAAAGTATAAAGTTTTTTTTTTATAAAAAAAAACTCAGAATATTTTTTCGGAAATTTTTAATTTCCTAAAGAAATAAACTTGAAATATTTTTGTGAAAAAATTTTTTTTCCGAATTAAAAAAAAATTGGAATATTTTTTCGAAAAATTTTTGTTCTGAATAAAAAAAAACTAAGAATATTTTTTCGAAAAGAATTTTTTTCCCTTAATTACAGAAACTAAGAATGTTTTTTTGAAAATCATGCAAAATCTATAAAGAGGTCTAATAGTGTCTTAAAAAGTGTTAAAAATAATGTCTTAGTGTCTTCAATTGTGTCTAAATGTCTCTGCAGAAATACTGCAAAAATATTTATTTAAAAATTCTTGCATTTAATTGCATTAAATTAGTGTTCAGCTTGAATTCGTTCAATATTAAAAAAATTTTTTTCCTAATAAAAAAAAACTTGGAATATTTTTTCGAAACATTTTTTTCCTTTAATAAAAGAAACTAAGAATGTATTTTTGAAAATCATGCACAATCTAGAAGAAGGTCTAATAGTGTCTTAAAGGGTGTTTAAAATAGTGTCTTAGTGTCTTAAACTGTGTCTAAATGTCTCTGCAGAAAAACTGCAAAAATATTCATTTAAATATTTTTGCATTAAATTGCATTAAATTAGTGTTCAACTTGAATTCGTTCAATAATAACAATTTTTTTTTCTAATAAAAAAAACTGAGAATGTTTTGTTGAGACATTTTTTTCTCAATAAGAAAAAACTTGGAATATTTTTTCGAAAAATTGTTTTTTCCCCTTAATAAAAGAAACTAAGAATGTTTTTTTGAAAATCATGCAAAATCTAGAAAGGGGTCTGATAGTGTCTTAAAAAGTGTTTAAAATAGTGTCTTAGTGTCTTAAACTGTGTCTCAATGTCTCTGCAGAAAAACTGCAAAAATATTTATTTAAATATTCTTGCATCAAATTGCATTAAATTAGTGTTCAACTTGAATTCTTTCAACAATAACAAATTTTTTTCTAATAAAAAAAACTTAAATTTTTTTTTTTGGAATTTTTTTTCCTGAAGAAACAAACTTGGAATATTTTTGTGAAAAATTTTTTTTTTCCGAATTAAAAAAAACTAAGAATATTTTTTCAATAAAACTTTTTTCACCCAATAAAAGAAACTAAGAATGTTTTTTTGAAAATCATGCAAAATCTATAAAAAGGTCTGATAGTGTCTTAAAAAGTGTTTAAAATAGTGTCTTAATGTCTTAAATTGTGTCTAAGTGTCTCTGCAGAAAAACTGCAAAAATATTTATTTAAATATTCTTGGTTCCCCTGTTAAATTACAGGAATTAAAAAGGCAAGGCAAAAAACGCACGCACAGAATAATAAACAACCAAAGTACTCCTCACCATGATAAGGCAGTGCTTTGGAAGCGGCGCTGACGAGTTTCAACGCTGTCTCTTCCATCCGGGCCACGCGATTTTCCTCCTCGCGCAGCCTCGCGTGCCAGGCGATCCACTCCTTGACGCCGCTTCTCCGAGAAGCCAGTGCCGCTTCCCGAGCATTCAAAATGCTGCGTTTGTGATCAAAACAATCATTAATTCCGACAAACGTCGCAAATCTTCTTTGCAAAAATGAAACGTTTCATAAACCGTGGGACACATTTTCGCAAAAAAAAAATCTTTTCGAAATCTTCGGAGTCGACTTAAAAGTATACGAGCTCCGCTCGTTTTCTATTTATAATGCAGCCCCGGCGAATCCGCGTTTCGCGTGATATTATTAGCGCCGATTCGCTCGTTTCGTTACTCACTGCTCGAGTTTCTCCGAGTGCTTGATGTCGTGGCCACCCCGGATGACGACCGACTGGGAAAAGCTCTTCTCGTTTTCCCCCGAGCTGTGGTGCCACTTGGTGTACGTGCTGACTTGCGACCTGGTTGATATGTTACCCAGGTTCCTCACGCCCACGTCTTTCCTCGATTCCGATCTTTTTCCCTCTCGCGCGATTTCGTGCAATAGTTGGTAGTTTTTTTGGTCCAGGTCCTTGGAATGCTGCAACAGTGCCTGGGAAATTTAAACGACATTTTTTGTTATGTTGTCTGGTTCTTGAATTTTATTTTTTGCAAAATACATACTAGAAATACTAAAAATGTATGAAATATATTTAAATAATAAAAATACTATACTAGAAATGTACTTAAAAATACTAGAAGTGTATGAAATACTAGAAATATATGAAATATATTTACTAAAATATATTACACTAATAATACTAGAAATACTATACTAGAAATGTACTTAAAAACACTAGAAGTGTATGAAATACTATAAATACTAGAAATGTATCAAAATATAGAAATGTATGAAATACATTTAAATACTAGAAATATATGAAATATATTCACTGAAATATATTATACTAATAATACTAGAAATACTAGAAATACTATACTAGAAGTGTACAAAATACTGGAAATAGTAGAAATGTATGGAAATATAGAAGTACAAGAAATTTAAGAAATAATGAAAATCTTTACATCTTCGATAACAAGAGCATTTATAGAAATATTTTTTTTTTACATAATAAACTTTTAATTCTGGAGTATGAAATTAAAGGAAATAATTTTAAAATCCATTAGAATCTAAAAAATACTAAAATTTTACAACTTTTAATACCAGAAAATGCTTCAAATTGAATGAATACTGGAAGAACTACAAATCTATAAAGAAACTGTTTTTTAAAAAATTTATTATTTGGTTCTTGATCTTTTTTTCGACTGTATAAATACAGTTTGCGAAGTACTAGAAATTATGAAGTACCGAAAATCTTTACAACTTCAAAAGGGATCAAATCTTTTTGAACTGTATAAATAGAGAACAAACACGAAAAGTAATGAAAAATAACTAAAAAATTTATTGGGATACTTTTTTTAAACAAATATATTCAAATACGAGAAACTAAATGAACTATGAATTTTCGAGTACGAAATTATAGGAAATTATTTTTAAATCCATTAGAAACGAAAAAATACTATAATTTTAAAACTTTCATAAATTGAAGGGTCGGCGGTCAAAAGATGATAATTGACATTTGACAAATTTTACAGGGTAACGAAATCGTCTCCGCATTTTGTTAATTATAAATATTTTTTATCTCTGTAAAATGTTTTATGTTTATTTGTAGTGCCGTAAATATAGATTTCAATTTTTTTGAGTTTGAATAGAATGTGAATGAGATTCAGCGATCTAAAGTTACGTCGATGATAACTGCAGGGGGTTCAGCGGTCAAAAGATGATAACTGCTTTTTATGATTTTACAGCGATTTGAAAACGAAAGTTTAACAATAGAATAATCAAATTTTTACACTTTTCATTAGACAGCTCACTTAGACACGTAAGCCAACAGTTTCTGAAATAATCAAAGAATAAAAAATTGACTTGTTATAACAATTTGTAAAGAAATATAATTACATTTTTCGAATAATTTTGTCGAGAAAAAAATTGAATTTAGTGAAAAGTTGTCTGTTTAAGGTGGATTTAGACTTAAATTTATTAAAGATGGAAAACATTTATTTCTCAAATTGCTTAATTTTATCAATAATAAAAAAAATGAAAATGAATAACAGAAGTTCAAACACGAAAATCAATAATCGTCAAAATGAAAATTAAAAAATGCCTAGTGATGATTGGTTGGAGTGAAGTTGGAGTTGGAGTGAAGTGAAGTTGGAGGAAAAACATACCAACCTTTCCAAATAAACTAAGCAACCATCCATAAACAACGGAATTTCCCTATACTTCGTGTATACAGTTATCATCTTTTGACCGCAGATGGGTGCCGCAGTTACGAATACGTAAAATTTAGAAATTCATAGGAATAAAATAATTAGTGATTTTCCATTTTTCTCAACGAATTTCGATCGACATGAAGTAATAGAACAAAAAACAAAAAAAAAACAAAAAAAAAACAAAAAAAACGTGTTTCTCAAAAAATGACAGTTATCATCTTTTGACATCCGACCCTTCAATTAATATAATTCAATGTGATTTATAATTTAATTGAACATAATATAATTTTATAAATTTTAATAACAGAAAATCCTTCAAATTGAATAAATACTGAAAGAACTATAAATCTATACAGAAACTGTTTTTTAAAAAATCTTTTATCTGGTTCTTGACCTTTTTTTGGTTGTAAAAATGCAGTTCACAACTTCAATAAAGATCAAATATTTTTAAATTGTACAAATAGGGAAAAAACACGAATATTACTAAAAAAAACTACGAAATTTATCGGGATACTTTTTTTTAAACAATCTATTCAAATACGAAAAATTAAATTAAATCTAAATTTCGGAGTACGAAATTATAGGAAACTATTTTGAAATCCATTAGGAATCTAAAAAATACTAAAATTCTTTAACTTTAATAAATTAATATAATTTAATTGAATTTATTATTTAATATAATTTCTTCGATAATAAGACCATTTTTCAAGATAATTTTTTTAATTAAATAAACTAAGAATTCTGGAGTATGAAATTGAAGGAAACTATTAGTAAATTCATTAGAATCTAAAAAATAATGAAATTCTATAATTATAATAAATCATTATAATTTAATTTGATTTATAATTGAATTGAAAATAACATAATTTCATAAATTGTAATATCAACACGAATTTTAATAAAAAAAAAAAACACGAAAAGTACTAAAACAAACTGCAAAATTCATCGGGATAATTTGTTTTTTTTTTTTTTTTTTTTTTTATTTTTTTTAATTTTTAAAATCAATCAAACTCCGAATCCTACAGTAAGAAATTTTAGAAATCTATATTGAAATTCATTAGAATCTAAAAATATATATACAAATTTTGTAAATACTAAAAAATAATGAAAACAATATAAATATACAACAATACGAAAATTCTATAAAATTTTAATCCTATGGGATAGAATTCTAAATATATATATACATAAAAATCAATTTAAATACTGGAAAATCCTTTAAATCAAACAAATACTGAAAAAATACCAGAAATCTATAAAGAAACTGTTTTTTGAAAAATCCATACAATTCTAGAAATTTTCACATTAGCAATTTATCAAAAAATTATAAATCTCTAAAATTTCTAAAAAATTCTATGAAACTCGAAGAGAACTTCAAAAATATGTAAAATATTTCAAGTATAACTATTTGTCTTTATAAAAATTTTCATCTTTAGTTCCGCAAGTAGTTCTTGTATTACTTGCCAACCTACACTTTTTTTTCATTTTTTTGTTCTTTAATTTTGCGAAGTTTTCTAATCTACAATGTATATTTAAAATTTTGAGACACTGTGAGAGAATTTGAAATTTCTGGAGTTGATGAGAAAGTTTTTTAAACTGGGAAATTTGAGCTAGTTTTCAGAAATCTTTAAACAACATTTTTTATATGTAGAACTATAGTTTTTAGAAAGATTTTGATTTAATTGTAAGTCATAATAAACGCATTTAGGTTATGAAAAGATTTGAATGAATTTTATGAATTTAAAAAGAAATCCCAAACTCTGCAAATAACCTAAATTAATTTTTGAAATCTGAAAAGCTTCATAAAAAGATTTCCAGGCATAGCTACAGAATTAAAAATTTTTTTGAAAATTGTGAAAAAATACTGGCCAATTTACGCAATACGTTGTAGAAACAGTTTAAAAAAAGTTTTTTATGTAGAACTGTAATTTTTCGAAAATAAAAAAATGCCTAAAGTCATATTAATTTGTTATAAAAAAAAAACACCAAAAATTTGACAAAATATCACAATTAGAATGATTACAAAAATTATAAAAGAAAGCGAATAACAGAGAATATTTTAATGAAAAAATGGTTGTGTACACTTTTCCCAATATTTTTTCTTTCCAATTTTTTTTTCCACTAAAAATTTTTCCCAAAAGATTGTTTCAAAAAATGTTTTTCCCAAAAAATTCAGACCCAATTTTTTTTCCAATGTTTTTTTCCCGCTAAACATTTTTCCCAAAAGATTGTCCCAAATGATTTTTTTCTCAAAAAAAATCAGTACTCATTTGTTTGGGACTGAAATGAAAAAATGAAATTAAAAATGATATTAAAGAAAAAAAATTATTTATGGGAAATTTGGATAATGGGAAAAATAAAAAGCGTGGGAAAACTTTATTTTGGAAGAAAAAATATTGGGGAAAAAATATTTTGGGAAAAAAAATCCCCCCACCGAAAAAACACCAATAATTAATCCCATAATCACCTGCAATGAACCTTGACTCTCATTGAAATCAACCTCCTCCAAAATAGACTTTTCACAATTTTCCTCTGACGAATCAACCTTGGACCGTTTCCCATGATTTTGCGACAACAATTCCTCCAAAATCTGCTCTTCACTTTTCCTCTCAGCACCAGGTTTCACTTTCTGAACCTTAGAACTCTTTCTTTTCGAACTCGCTTTCGCGTCCAATTTTTTATCCCCGCTAAACTTCGACTTTTTCAGGATTTCTTGAATCAGGGCGTCTGGATCTTGGCCATTTTCCAAGCAATCCTCGTTCGACAGATGTTTCAACCTCAGAATATCGGCTCGAGGCATTTTTTCTTCGAAACTTCGAGATGGCAAGTCGTATTTCGCGTGGGAGGCTTCTTCTTGGGAAACATTGATCGATTTCTCGGGCTTTTGGGGACTCGAAAGCACAGGAGCTCCCTCCATTTGCGAGACCTTGAGCTGGGATCTGTCCGAGTCAACGAGCGAACTCATGGAGCTGTTGCTGCGAATGTCGTAGCCCTTCATCGGGCCCGAGAGTCGTCTTGGGGATTGACTATCCGCACTGCGTTTGAGCTTCGTCCTAATATTCTTCGTTGACATTTCTGGGTTGAACATGTCACGCTGTTTTTGTAACATGAGCTTCCTTTCTTGACTAGCGATTTTGTGCAGTTCTTTTAGTCTGGAAAATTGCATTAAATTAGCGTTCAACTTGAATTCGTTCAATAATAATAAACTTTTTTTTTCCTTATAAAAAAAACTTGGAATATATTTTCGAAAATTTTTTTTTCCTGCAGAAACAAATTTGGAGTATTTTTGTGAAAACATTTTTTTCTTCCGAATTAAAAAGAAACTTGGAATATTTTTTCAAAAATTTGTTTTTTCTCAATAAAAAAAATTAGGAATATTTTTTCAAACAGTTTTTTTTGCCGTAATAAAAGAAACTTAGAATATTTTTTTGAAAATCTTGCAAAATCTAGAGAAATGTCTAATAGTGTCTTAAATAGTGTTTTAGATAGTGTCTGAGTGTCTTAAAAAGTGTCTTAGTGTGTTAAATAGTGTCTAAGTGTCTCAAAAAGTGTCTTGAATACAAAGTGTCCAGTTATTTCTCGAAACGGAATTCCCGGAGATTTTCAGGGTGATTTTCTCACGTTATTTGTTTTGAATATTCTATAGAGAAAAAAAAACATAACTGTAACGTAATAATTTATCGATACTTTTTTATGAAATAAATTTTTTGTTTTTTGTTCATTGTCTATTATTTTATTATATAATTTTATAGTTTTTTTAATACTTTATGGATTTCGAGTGTTTTTAGTGTTTTTACAAATTATAAAGATTTTTAAAATTTTATGCTCTCGAAGCTTAAGTTTACGGGGTTTTTGATATTTTTATAGATTTTTCAGAAAATAATTTCGACATAGAATTTCAGTAATTCATAGTTTTCTATTATTATCAGTCTTTAGTATTTTTCAGCATTTATAAATCTTTTTAGCAATTTGTAGGATTTTTATAGATTTCTGATATTATTATTGATGACTATGATTTACAGAATTTGATGCTACTAAATTTTAAGTTTCATATATTTCTATTACTTTCAGTATTTTTAATATTATTTCAATATTTATACGATTCAAAGGATTTTTTGACATTTTCGTGGATTTCTGTATAGATTTTTAGAATCAGATGCTCTAAGGTTTCAAGTTATCTAGATTTTTAGTAATTTATGTATTTTCAAGATAGCTTCACCAACATGGATTTTGAGTATTCATAAATTTCTGGTATTTTTCGTATTTTCTCGTATTTATCAAATTTTTTTTGTTAATCTATGGGTCGTTATTTAGATTTCTGGAATTTGATACTCTCGAATTCAAAGTAAATTAAAAAAAAAACTTGGCATGTTTTTTTGAAAATTTTTTTTCCTGTATAAACAAACTTTGAATATTTTTGTGGAAAAAATTTTTTTTCGAATTAAAACAAACTTGATGGAATATTTTCACGAAGAAGCTTTTTTTTCATTAAACTGAGAGCATTTTGTTAAGGATTTTTTTCCCTTGAAAAAGATTTTTTTGAAAATCTTTCAAAATATAGAAAAATGTCTGTAATGCTGTCTTACTGTCTCAAATAGTTTTTAAGATAGTATCTTAAAAAGTGTCTTGGTGTCTTAAAAAGTGCCTTACTGTCTTAAATAGTGTCTAAGTGTCTCAAAAAGTGTCTGACATACAGAGTGTCAAGTTATTTCCAGAAACAGAATTCCCGGAGATTTCCAGGGTGATTTTCTCACATTTGTTTGTATTAAATATTCTATAGAAAAAAAAAACCATAACTGTAACATACTAATTTATAGATACTTTTTTAATAAACAAATTTTTTGTTTTTCGTTGATTGTCTATTATTTTATTATATAATTTCATAGTTTTTAGAGGAAATAGTTTCTGTGAAGATTGTGAGTATTTTATAGATTCCGAGCATTTTCAGTATTTTTATAAATTGTAAAGATTCTAGAATTATATGCTCGCGAAGCTAAAGTTTACGGGATTTTTGATGTTTCTATAGATTTTTCAGTAAATAATTTCTACATAGAATTTCAGTATTTCATAGATTTCTATTATTATCAGTCTTTAGTATTTTTCAGCATTTATAAACTTTTGTAGTCATTTGTAGGATTTTTATAGATTTCTAGTATTATTATGGATGACTATGTAGATTTTCAGAATGTGATGCTCCTAACTTTCGAGTTTCATAGATTTATAACACTTTCAGTATTTTTTGTATTATTTCAATATTTATACGATTCAAAGGATTTTCTGATATTTTCGTGGATTTCTGTATAGATTTTTATAATCAGATGCTCTAGGATTTCAAGTAGTCTAGATTTTTAGTAATTTATAGATTTTCAAGGAAGCTTTACCAACATTAATTTGAAATATTTACGAATTTCTGGTATTTTGCGTATTTTTTCGTATTTATCGCATTTTTTTTGTTTATCTGTGGATTGCTATTTAGATTTCTGGAATTTGATACTCTCAAGTTCAAAGTGAATTATATTTTATATATATGGTAGGATTTTTAAAAAACAGTTTATAAGTCAATTTGAAGAAATTTCTGGTATTATAAGGAACTACTGTATAGATTTCTAGAATTCAATGCTTTCGTATTCAAAATTTCATAGATTTCTATTACTTTCAATATTTTTTGTATACCTATTTCGTATTTACATATACGATTCAAATGATTTTCTAATATTTTTGCAGATTTTTATATAGATTTTTAGAATTAGATACTTTAGGATTTCAAATTATATAAATTTTCAGTAATTTACCGATTTTTAAAGAAGCTTTATCAACATAGATTTTGGGTTCTTCTTACTGAAATCTAAAGAGCTAATCTAATCAAAGTTGAACGATATTCAGAATTTTTAATTTTGCCTACTCATGAACAAAAATAATCCTAATTCCAGAAAAAACTATTTTTGAACAAAATTTATAGATTTTCAAGCAAGTTTTACCAACATGGATTTTGAGTGTTTATAAATTTCTGGTATTTTTCGTATTTATAAAATTTGTTTGTTTATCTGTGGATCATTATTTAGAATTCTGGAATTCGATACTCTCGAATTCAAAGTGAATTTAAAAAAAACTTAGAATGTTTTTTTTTAAGTTTTTTTTTCCTGTATAAACAAACTTGGAATATTTTTGTGAAAATAATTTTTTTTCTCAATAAAAAGAAACTAAGAATATTTTTTCGAAAAATTGTTTTCTCCCTTAATAAAAGAAACCTAGAATATTTTTTTGAAAATCTGGCAAAATCTAGAAAAATGTCTGTAATAGTGTCTTAGTGTCTCAAATAATGTCTAAATGTCTTAAAAGTGTCTGAAAATGTCTGACTAGCGTCTCAATTATATCATCATCAGGGCAACAAAAAAATTTATTTAAATAAAAAATATTTGAATAAATATTTCAGCAGTTTTTGGCGGAACAAAAATATTTCGCCGCTTTTAGACTTTTCGTAAATATTTGAAGGTTTTTCATTTTTAATCCCAAATATTTTCAACAATTTTTGACCATAAAAAATATTCACTTCTTATGCATGTTTCGCCATTTTCTTATTTTTTTTATTTTTATTTAATTATTTGCAAATTAAATTAAAAATGAAAAAATTACATGTAAAATTTAAAAAAATGCAAATTAAATTGAAAAAAAAATTAATTAAAAATGCAATCAATTTGCATTCAATTTTAATTTTTTCTTCTTTAATTTAATTTAATTCATTTCATTTTCGTTACTTTGCAGTTTGAAAATTATCGAGAAATTATTCAACATGTCACATATTTACAGATTCATAATCTGTTTTACATTTCAAAATAAATAATCAATTGAAACATTATGCTATTCGAATTATAAGTCGAAGAGAAATCAGCAAAACATAAGGTCATTTTCTGTAACAACTTTGATTAGGAACCGAAAATGTAAATGAATTTACAAAAAATATAAAATTTGCTTGCATTTGATCATACATATTTTTTGCTTGTCATAAATATTTCCCTGTTTTTTCATGCATAAATAAATAAATATTTTGCATTTTCTCGTAAATATTTTTGGTCGCCCTGGTCATCGCAGTGACTGAGGTCAAAATTAAGTGTTTATAAATGACTTGGGTCAGAATGGATTATTTTTCAGGACTTGTGTCAGAATCAAATATTTTTCATACCCTCCCCTGCTTAGGTTAGGTTGAATTATTAAATTCAACGAAAGTTTTTTTATTCTCAATGACTCCATATCATTTCTGAGAGAACGTAAAAAGTTCTTAAATTCGGAAAAATATTTTTTACGAAGATCTGCAGAAGTTTTATGAAACGAACAAATATAGAAAAAGGTATACCTCGTCATTTCTTCTTTTTCTTGTTGCAACTTGAGTAATAGAGCTCTTTGCTTTTTTTTCACTGAGCTTATTTGCTGATCCTGTCCAGCATCGCGTAAGGCTCTTTTTTGTTCTTCGAGTTTGACCAGCTTTTTGGTTCGATCGTTGAGTGTTTTTTCGTGGGATTTGAAGAGCATTTCGATTTTGTCGTAACGTTGCTTTTCGTCTATTATCAGTTGGGCCATCTGGAGAATGTAAAATAGTTCTATGATTTTCGGGAAATTATTTTAAATGCAGAGAATTTTGAATTTTGGTTATTATTTGCCATGGAACAAATACATGAAATACCATTTTTTTGTGAGAATTGTCGAATCAATAAAAATTGTAAATTTGGGTCAAAATCTTCAATCGTTTTTTCCGAATTCGAAAAAATGTACAAAAATTTAAATAATCCCAACAAATGGTTCATATTTGCGAGAAATAAAGAATCATCAGAGTTAATTTTTATAAAACGTGTAAATTAAATTTTCAGAATCTCAAAATAAATTATTAATAATTCCTGAAAATATAAAAAAAACTCTGAATTCAGAAAAAAAACCTTTTTCTCCATCTCAACAAAATCATATTCGATACTCACTTCCGACTCCAAGTGCTTATTAAAAGAGCACGTCACATCTCTCGTAGAAATGCTAATTTCAGTTCCAGACTCAGTTCTAATCGACGAGGTAGTTTCATGAAGACTTATTTCTGACACAGCAGCTCTCATTTTACTCGGCAGCGAGACCTGTTCCAATTTCTCCAGATCCACTGATTCGTTAATCGAATCATCAGCGGAATCCGAATGTTGCCGATAAATCACGTCTTTGAGTTTCTCAAAATTTTCCTGAGAGTTATTCAGCGACCTGCACAAAGGCGACTCTGTCTGAGTCGCGATGTCGTTCGCCGTTTGTGTTTGTACTTCCACAGCTTTAGTCGCTTTTCCATTGACCTTAGATTCTGCTTTTTCATCTGGAAAAATTACAGATCCAAAAAATGCCACATTTTCACAGCAACAAAAAATATCAACTCACTTTCACTGGACCCCAAATCTTTCGTTTCCGATTCTTTGTTATCCTTGACATTGTTCGTGCAGTGTTCGTGTTGAGCATTGTACAGGCTGTTTTCGACGTCGGTCACTTGCCTCAGAGACTCGTTGAAGGTGTCGAAAAGATTCAATTCCGCTTGGAATTGCATGTGCAGAGCAGTTGGGTGCAACTGAAAAAAAATTTGAAAATTACACTTTGTCTGACTTCTCATGTCCTACTTTAGTACGATCCACAATCAACTTACACAAGAAGTCTCATAAAGTGAAACTTCTAATGTCCTGCTATAGTAAGATCCGCCAACAACATACATTAGAAGTCTCACAAAGTGAAACTTCTAATGTCCTACCACAGTAAAATCCATCATTAACATACGCCATTAAAAAATTACACTTAATGTAACTTCTAATGTCTTACTATAGTACGATTCACAATCAACATACATAAGAAGTCTCACAAAAAATCTTCTAATGTCCTGCCATCAAGGGCGGAGCCAGGATTTCTATTAGGTGGGGGCAAACAATTTTCGTCATCGACTGAATCACAAAACGATATCATTTATTTATATTTTATTATATCGAGATATATACGACTAATATTATGATAATAATATGACTTATTATTATAAGAATTTGATAATTTTTATTGCTTTAATTTTTAAAAAAAGACCTAGATCTACAGAAATTTTATAAGAATCTAAAAACTAGGAAACTTGGAAATTAGGTTATAAAAAATTAAGACAGAAATTCGTAAAAATACCAGAGAATCTTTCGTCATACAATTTCTGAAAAATAGTAAAAGTTGTTGAATTCTATGAAAAAATTATAGAAAATACTGAAAATACTGAAAAATCCACACAAATGGCAAATTATAAAAATACTAGAAAACGATAAAAATCTTGTAAATACTGAAAACAAAATCAAATTCAAGGCTTACATAAAAAATACTTAAAATTAACGTAGACCTAATTATCCTCAAAATCTATGAAATTATCAAAAATCTATTGATATTTGCATTCTAGAGCATCTAACTTTAAAAAATGATTTATAAATGTGACGCGATCTGACAAAAGGGACCTACTCGGCAAAAGTGAAAGTTTACACGGCGCGCTGTGGAAGGCGTTGAACTGCCATTTAAGCCCATGTAAAGTATTTTCTTTGTCAATTGATGTTTTGTTTAAGAACTATAATTTCGGAATTTCATATTGTGTCAATTAAAGATTAGTAATAGAACTTATAGAATCAATCATAATCCGAAAATCGATTTTTTGGACAGTAGGTCCCTATTCCTTTTGATTTTCGTAAATAGACAAAAATGCGAGAAATACTGTACAATCTTTTCATACTCAAAAACTATAACAAGAAAATTTTCTAAATAATATTTTCTCACGAAAAATAGACAAGAGTGATAATTATAAAAAAATAAATCATAAAAATAACAATACTAATTGAAGAAATAAAAAAAATTCGAAACAAGTCCATAATTTAGGTCCCTTAAGGTGGCACAACCATAACAGCACAATCGAAAAATAAAATAGTACTAAATTGCACAATATTTAATGCTAATTTAATACCCTAACCAAAAATGTATTGCTCTTATATTTTTCGAAATACGACCGATTGTGCTACCTTAAGTTTAAGCTAGCACAATCACCAGAAAATTCCAACACAATCCAAAAGTGAAAA
>JAPYZL010171493.1:0-17759 GCA_030522825.1 Platygaster orseoliae
GTCCGTGGTTTTCATCCCCACTCCTCGTAATAACGCGTTTATTGGTTAAATTTCAAACTCGAATATCTCCGCCAGTTTTGAGTTTCGTGAAAAGTTGTAGCGGACTTTTAGTCTTAGAAAAATCTGAAGAAAATTCATACAAATTATCATCCGTAGTTTTTGATACACCCTGTATAATGAAAAATTATTCTTTGAAAACATCGTTAAATTTATGCCTTGAGTTTTCTCATTCGCTTAAAAAACAAAAAGTAAACATTTTAATTGAAGAATGTGCAATATACTTACTCAAAGCTTTGTCTATTTACCTTATATTAGTGAGTAGATGTTATAGTAATTAGTACGTAATTAATCAAAAGTTGTATGTAAGTCTTCGACTATTCGAATAAGAATTTGCAGACCATTTCTGACCATGATTTTCTTAATGGCTTTCGTATGGCGATGTCTAATTTTTACAAAATTGATAAAATCAAAAATGCCCATGATCATTGTTTTAACTATTGTTGAAAAAAAAGGATACAAAATAGCTGAACGTTGGATTGTAGTTTTACGATAAAATGTAATAATAATAGAGATATAATATCATTTCCATACACTCAGATTTTTTAGAAAAATTAAATGAAATCTGTAGAAACTATGATTTTAATCTAGCCCATTTCGATGATAACCAAGAAACGAATGACATTCTGAACGGTACAGATACATTGTGAAAAGCACGTTCTACCATGACAAAAATTTTTAACATTTTCTCCAATAATTTATATGAAAGTTGGTGTATCGAGCATATTTTGTGATCTGCAAAATAGAAGTTAGAAGTTTTTCTTATAGATTTTGCTGTATTCCTTTAACAACACAAAAACTTTTTAAACTGTTGGAAGAAATCCCAAGTTTCTTCTCGCAGATCACCAAAATGTGTTCGATACACCAACTTCAATATAAACACTTGAAAAAGATGATGAAGATTTTTCTTAGTAAATCAAGTTTATCCAACGAAATGAAGTTATCCTCGACTATTCTCTGTTCATATTATCCAAACGTATTAAAAAAAATACTCTAATCAAAAAATATTCGAAAACAATTATAATCTTTCAACTTTACATTATTTTATCTGTGGAGAATAATGATGATGCCTAGCATCATAATATTGAAAAGACGATTTGGTCGAGCGAGTTTAAGTGAAAATTTCACATAGAAAAAAAATTTAATATAAGATACTACTCGAATGGCTGTTATAGAAATATAGAAATTAAATACGTATTCATAAAAAGATTATGTTAACGTTGACGCACGATATAAATACTTATTTTGAAGAATTAGGAAGTATTAAAGTTCCTTCATTAATTGTTCTCTCGTGAATACCGTTTAAAAATTTTAAGGTTTGCTTTTTACAAAAATACTAACGTCAGTCGCACTAGTAACTCATATGACTCGCAAATTTTTTTATGAGATTGTTATTCTGTTCTGTAACTGACGTGTGCTATAAAAAAAAATAGAGCATGTTTTATTATTTAGGAAATTTTTTTCAATTCTTGAGACTAGTATGCACATTCATAATTGTTTTAAAAATTCTACATTAAAAAACAATTTTTTTTCTATTTTAAAGATCATCTTAATAAGGGTCTAGGTTAAAGGCTCATCGCTTGAGATTTAAAAATAACAGGTATTTGAACCAGGATCGGCGTATCCATTATTAGTTTATTTTATATTATATGGTACACTCGGAATTTTCTTCTTTTTCAATATTTTTTTCACATACGACTGAAGTTTTGGGAATTTTTCCGAAGTCGAACATACGAAAAATAGGCCAGAGTCATTGGGAATAAAAAAACCGCTGTCACTCCATTATTCACTACAATTTATTGTAACGCTACAAAGTTTCCATTTCGAAAGTTTCGTTGCTACCTCGCTGCTCAACGATAAATCAATGCCGCCGAATCACACACAGCATCGACGATTCCCAAACTTGAAGAGAATATCTTCCAAAATATCTTTTTGTTTTTCCAGAATTGTAATCCTTGAAATTTTCTTTAACTGTGTATATAAATAAGTGTAGCGCTTATGGATCCAAATCCAGATTGAAAATTTCTTTCATATGACCATTTTCATTCTTACAAGAACGTCACATACAATCATCTACACTCCAGATATAACCCAGATATAATCAGTGTAAAAAGCATTCGCTGTACCTAAAACAATGTCTTTTCACACGAGGAAAAATTTAATTTCTCGATATATGAATGCATGAAAAACGAAAATGGAAAAAGTGCTTCGCTCTGCTACGATAGGTTTTATTTCACCAACTTGGCACCTTTTGAATTTCCACTTTTCTTACATGATCGTAGATAATAAATTTCATCCTTGTATACAAAAGGGGGTGGGTGTGGGGAGAAACGAATGAACTGCTTTTTTGTAAACATATGAAATAATAATCAAGGGCAGTTTCTCCTCTTTACGCTCGTCGTGAACATTAAATGTCATTAGCCTTGGACAATACGAATCAACGTACGAAATTTTTGAGCGACGATGAACGAGAAAGTAGGGAAAACGGGATTCCTCGTATTTTTTCTATTTTTCAAGTTCCTCGTTTTTATGTTCCCAATCGATGGCCGCGAGCATCGGAGCCGAATGGAAAAACCTATTTGGTTATACGTCCTTGGTTCATAACGTTATAACGGTTGTAACGCACCTCGGGGCTAAATACCGTGTTTTTTCTCTTTCTCCACAGGCAAAAAATCACGTTTTTTCGCGCCTATGGCGTACGCGCCAAGGTAAAAAAAATTCATTCTAACGCGAGGTTTGTGGGACGAGGCGAAGCCGAGCACTACGAACATTGGGTTTGTGGAAATGAATTTTTCTTCCCTAGGCACATAATATACTATTATTCCGTCATTCTCTTCTCGCTCGTTTTAAAGGCCCTAGCTCTTGCAAATCGCCTTGAGGGACGCGCAGCAGCGACGTCTCACGGATTGCACCTGGCACAGCCACGTGTTCAGCCTATCGATCATCTCAGCGCAATCCGATACTTCGTCAGCGCACTCACCGGTTCCTGCTGCGAAAAAAAATTTTTTTTTTTTTTTTTTTTTTTTTTTTTGGTAAGAAGAAAATCAAGTCGATGAACTCATATAGTTGAACGGGTGGGCCGGATTATGATTCAAAAATTTCGAAGTGTAAAAGGAAATTTTTTTGATATAAGAAAACCTTGTAAAGCACAAAAAAAATTATTTGTACTCTGAAGCGTCAATGATGAAGATCGATTCTAATATTGGAAAAAAAGTTAGTTTTTTAAAGTCGGAAAAACTGGATTTTTATAATGTACTGACTTTTCAGAGATGAAAAAACTAGGTACTGCGTTACAAATAGGTATAAAAATTAACATCTATAATGTATAGTAAATAATTACTATTCAACATTACAAATAAAATCTAAAGAAAGATATAAATTTTATTATTATATAATATAAATAATTTTGATAAAATAAATAAATCTATATTTATAAATATCATTTAAAATTTAAATCCGTTTTTGAGAACCCGTTCAACGTTTTACAACAATCATTTAAGAGAAACACTGAAATTATTAGTAGCAGATGAAGATTTTTCAAGTGTTTTATAAAAGTTAATGTCAGTCAGTAATATTTTGCAGTGTAGACAGTGGGAGAGTAAAAGTCGTATAGTAACAGATGTGTGATGTTTACATGAAAAGAGTACGATGAAGATGATTTAATAAATTTCCCATCAAGAAAAGGTTTGTAGATCAAACATCACTCCTCGTGATATTATGCGCATGTGGAAAAGAAGTGAGAAAACAGAAGTGTCCGGGTGTGGAGAATAATGACAGATATGGTCATTTGATACTGATTTTTTTTTTGTATTACGTGAATCACCACTTCTAAAGAACCAGTGCAACGACTTCGAAGACATTGTTAAGTCAAGATCCTCTGCTAAGTTCTGAGTTAGAAGAGCACCAAGCAAGATGGAAAGTGAATCCCTGAGGTTTCCAGAAAATTATGTATATACGTCAGAAAAATAACGACGATGAAATGTTTTAATGTCGATGCAGCCTTTGTCAACGAAAAGGAAGAAGTATCAGTGAGAAATTATGTTCAGAAACAATCTTACATATGGCAATGTATGCATTCATGTTGAACATGTATAGTTACATACAACACCTACAGAAGATCGTAGTTCAAGTCCAGTCAAGTAACATTGATAAAATTCATTTAATCTACATTCGGTTGAAGAGGCAAGATAAAACACAAAACGTTCAAACTGTCTCAATTATGGTCTTTATACGTTTTTATTAATCCTTTTATGGTCGTACAAATAAAATATTTCATATATTTCTACTCGAAAATCCTTAAATTTTTTAAATCAGATAATGAATTTTTGTTCTATATTTTTATGGTTTTCTAACAAACAAAAATTTTCAAAGTTGAAGAAGAAGAATTTCACATGACTTTCTTTAAATTTATAAATTTCCAGACGCAAATTTTTTGTATGTAAATAGTAATAGATAAAAATTTAGAACTGACAATGCAAGTTCAAATTTAAAGCACAAAAAAAGAAACAAACTTTTTATATTAAAGATTCTAATCAAAAATTGGAAATATCATAGTTCGAAGGAACTATGATATTTCGATGAATACGGACATATGACTATGATTACGGACATGAATGCACCCTGTTAAAAAATAATCATTTCTCTATTTATAGATTTTTATTTTTCGAAAATTGAACAAGTTGATTTATTAAATAGGCACCATGAGCATGAATAAAATAAAATCATTACTCGTAAAAGCAGCCCGAAGAAAATTATATCTGAACTCGCGATTTCGCTTCGACCTCAAAACCGTAAAATTTGAGCAATCCTAAAATCGTAAAGTACTATAGTTGTGAAGTTCATGATCCTTAGTAACAAAAATAATAGGAACATGGATAACATGAATATTGTTACTCAGCTGGATTTAAAAAACGACCGTTTAAATATTCATATACAGTAGTAGATCCAAGATATGATGAAAGGAAGGAGAGAGAGTTTTTTTATCATCAAGTATGACATACGTGATCAAGGAAATTCAACTGGTTTGATTTTACATATGGGAATGAAAAGATCCTAAGCCTTCAATTTTGTTGTATCGCGATTTTGAGGAGAATTTATTAAATTGTAAAGTCTTAAAACGGGAAAACTAATATTTCAAGTCTGAAATACGGTGTTTGAAAAGTATGGTTTTCTCAATGGAAGGCTGAATCTGATAACAATAAATTTTCACGAGCGATGATTTCTGGAAAAAATTTCTTGTCAATTACTTTTAAGTGAAAAATATCTTTAAATGATTTTTTCGAATTTACAGAACCTCGATGTTGTCATCGATGCACGAAAATTCATAAATTTGAAGTTGATAAGATTTGAAATTGATACTAATTTAGATATCTAATGTGCAACAAATTTTTACTACAAAAAATGATTACTTGAATCAGACAAAAAAAGGATTTTCAAACTACTAACAGACTCGAGCAAGAGACAATCAAATAACACAACTGAAAATAATATTCATATACATATTACATAAATGATAATTCAATTGTAAGAATCTGAATAATTTAAATAATTTTTTTATTAAACTATTAAATATTTAAGTTGACAGAATTTTTTTTAGAGTTCCGTGTAGCCGAATTTTCATTTTCACTGAAAACTCATTTATATCCGCTCTCTCTATCTCACTTTAAACTCGTTTATATCCGAAAATTCTATTGAAATCGCGGATATAAATGAGTTTTCAGTGTATTCAAAATCCATGCCAATAAACTAACATTTGATCATTCAACAGATAATGCTTTAGAGAAAAATTTAATTTTACGGCAAAGTTCCTGCAATAGCTCAATAGGGCATAAGTGAACTATCATATGCCAATATGTCATAGTTTTTCAACCAAATCGCACATAATATAGAAATATCATCAAAATTTTGAAGTTATAAAATTCATATATAGAATGATAGAATATCTAGCAATAATTATTGTTTACGTTATATATTATAATACGTTATAAGACTTGATAAAAAACCCTACTTTCCAATTTTCTAGCTCGGAAAAAGCATGGAAGAATGAGAGAAAAGTAATCCACGACTGATTTCGTCACACAAAAGAAATTTTTTTCCCAGCAATACAGAAGAATAGAGAACAACCTCGACCCGAAAAAGGTGTCTTACCATTAACGTTACTTGGATGCCTGTAAAAATGCCTACTCGTCGTTGTTCTCGTCGTCGTCGTCGTTCTCGAGTAATCGACGTCGTTGGGGCTAATCGTGCTTTTCGCGTTCGAGTAATAATTTTGATTCGCGTAATTACTGTAGTAACCACCGTTCCGGCGAGTGGTGCCGCCACCGTTGTCGGCAACCTCGTTACTGTACCCGAAATTTACGTTTTTCGAATTGTAATTACTACCAAGACTGAAACTGTAACGCAAAGTGGGATTCTGCTTCGTGTACGTCGTCAGTGGGTAAGGATTGTCGCTCGTCGTTGTCGGGTCTTCGTAACTATACGTCTCGTATTCTGGGTTTGTCTGATACACACTTCTCGGCGTCGTCTCCCAGGTGTACCTGTGTTCAGGAAACAACATCAATAGTAAACAGTTTTCCGTTGTCATTTCTTTCATAGAATGTTGATCAACGTTCTTGAAAATGCGGATTCATAAAACTTGGTCTTTGAAAAAAAATTTTTTTTTCAATTTTTTGAGGTTCTAAAAGGTGTAGCTTACTCTATAGTTGGGCATCACAGAAATTAATATTGATGTTTTACTTAACTTAACTTAATTTAACTTAACAAAATTCAGATTTTGGAGCGATCAGAAAACTGTTCAGATAGTAGGATAAGCTATTTGAAAAGTTAGATACCTTTAACTAATTCAAAAAAAAATTATAGAAAATGTTCCGCTAAACAAAAAAACTATCTCATTATATCGCTAAGTGAATATGCAAAGTGACTAGACAAGGTCTGACGTAACTCGTTTAGTTCAACAGACTATTCTAGCCCTTCTGTGTGGTATTGCGACGTTACAGGTAAAATTCTTGGATATTCCCAAGACAAGCTGAAACAAAAGCATTCTCAAAAAATGTTTTCAATAATCAAGAACGAAAGTTAGAAGTTCCTTATCCGAATTAACCAGAAAAATCGCTTCACCAACTAAGAACGACCATGCCGCTACCGTTATGCTACGATCATGATTGATTTTAGGAAACTCTTCTGTAGGTGAAAAAACATCGATATTTAAATCCATAGGACTTATTCCAGATGCCCAACGATACTAAATGTGATCCCTCCATCTCTGATATTTACCCGAAATCCGTAACATTGTATTGCGAATAATACGGCCGACCCTGCGAAGCAGTGCTGTACACACTGTCGCGACGCACGTACGTTGGTATATTCTGAGTATAATCCGGGATAATGTTCTCGTGCTCTGCGACGCATTTTCCATTTAGGCAGTACTACAATAAGACAAAATCTTCGATAAATAAGATGAACGTGAACAGCAGCGAAGGAACTTTAAAAATACAAATGTTTTATGGAAATAGTAATCTTTTTTCGTGATCGAAAAAAGATCCTTCGTGTTGAGTGCTCTCCACGTATGTAATAGCTTCATTTTATTTCTGAAAATTTTTGATATCCAGATATGTTTCTAAAATAATTAAAACATAGGTGTTACACCATTGGAGGTGAAGGATAGAGAGTGGGGAAGAGGGAGCTTTGTCGTTTTGCAGTGAAAGAATGATGCGACGATCATAATTTTCATCGTGAAAAGAGTACGTGAAGAGAGGGCCGGAGATATTCAAGTGTGTGGATTTTTACGGCTGTTTTACAGCATCGAATAATGACGTTTTATGGTTGTACCTGACCATCCCCGCAAGGCGAACCCTCTGCTGCCGGTCTGTACGCCACGCAGTATCCTGAGCCGGCGTCAAAGCAGAAGAGCTGCGCGCACACACGGTCGTCTTTCTGCAAATTGAATCTTGATTTTATTGTTTGTCGATATATGAATAGATACTGTGACGAGCTTTCAAAAGATCATCACATTTTATATCTGGAATATTCTTTATATTCTATTTTTCCGAACTTTTTTAATAAAGAACATGATAAGCCGGACTTATATATCTTAAACAATCAACCTCGATGTCAACAATCAATGACAATCGAAAATCATGTTCATTTTCAAATTTCGATAACAAAATTTGTTTTTACGATTGATCGTGAGAACTTGGATCTCTAATTATGAATTCATGCCTAGATCTTCCGATATTATTAAGTTCGTTTGAAAACACATTTCCAGAACAGCTGCTTTAAATAAAATTGAATTTGAAGAAAACCAAAAATGTTTTGATCGGTTCTTTCTACCTTAATCGAAAATAAAAGTTCATACTGAAACAAACTGTGAACATCAATCTTGAAACCATTGGAAACAAGGTAAAAATAAACATATTTAATGAACCTTCGAAAAATTAATCGAAAAAAAGTGGACTCCTGTACTCAAATTCTAATACCAGAAACTTTCTTACCCTTATAAATCCATATTCCAAACAAATATGAAGAGACTTTAGGTTTCAACGTGAATAACTTACAGATAATAAAAAATTTATTCACTTATTGCAGAGTGCATGTAAAATCGTTGCTTTTTTATTGAAAGAGAAAAATGAAAACATTAATTTTACATGTATTAAGATACATCAGTTAACATTTGATTAGAACTATTTTTTTACAGAATTTCTGGAATTCTAATTTTGCATAAATCCTGCGAGCAGAGCATATACTTGTTTCCTTTACGCCATTATTACCATTTAAATAAATTCTTACCAATATCAGTCGAACGAAAAAAAAACTTTAAGCACGAATGAATAATGCCTCTTTACTGATCTGGCAAAACTCGCTCGAAATCAATTACTAAAACATGGAATTCCCGTCACGCGGCGACGAGTCCCTGAATGAAAATAAAAGCAGAAATTTATGCATTCGGAATACGTACGAAGCAAGCACTTGTTCCCCGGTCTTTTCGGCACTGTGCATCCAGCGATAACAATTTTCCTGGCAAGACCCTTGGCAACGCCTCATCCTCGTGAGGCGCGTTGTATAGGCAAGTTGCGGTGTCTCCACTGCAAGCATTTGCATGAGATTTGAATCGCGTTGCTGAAAAATATCACCTCGATATCACGACTTGTGCTTACTTGAGAAAATGATGGAATGACGACACGCTGCAATGCGACCATTTGAAGCCCTTCTCTGTGTGCCTGAGGTCGCTCATGATATAACCGTCCTCCCAGCGACATTTCTCAGCCCCCGGACCGCCTAAGTAACTCGGTGGTGGCGAACCGTCGTGCACAGCGCCGAGTCTGGAAATATGATTTTCTTTATACGAAGGCGTACATAGTAACATTAGCATGTGTTTGGTGAGAAGAAACAACCTTATCTATATGTATAGGTATACAAATGATATGGTTCATTAATACGTATAATTCATTTTTGTGAAAATTAGTTTGTTTCATACTCACAAATGTCCCACTTCGTGAGCAGCCACAATGATACCACTGAACCCTCCTGTGTCCTCGATGATAGCTACAGAATTGACTTTTTCTAACCGCTTGTTAACCACGCAAGCTCCTCCGACGTAAGCAAACCCTAGATGAAATCAAAAATTTTTTAGTTTCTTGCGACTTCTGTTTACATCTTATCAATAACATTGGGTTAAAGTACAAATGGCATCGGTTTTTTGGAGTGTCTAACGAACTCTGTGATAACGGTTTTCATTCAGTATATTTTCATAATGAAAATGAACCATATTGTTTTCGTTTTTTTTTAGTATCACTGAAGAACACTTTTTACTAGCCTCCTTGAATTTTTCCACTAGAAAATACAAAAAATACGCAATTGTAAGAGTACTAAATTTGACAATCATACCAAACTCATGTTACTTTTCAAAACGAATTCGTCTCGATCATCATATCTCATTGTTACAGAGATTGTGAATAACTATTTTTTGAATTTTAAACATCAGATTTTCTTTATTGAGTTGTTCAGGATTCCTAGACACTCCAAAATGTACGCTGTTAACCAAAACTGCAGCAAGGGCGTTGAGGCCCTTCCGAAAACGTTCGGATTTGTTAATTTGCGGCGACGGTCATGATTATTGTCATGAATAACACGACTTTAAAAACACGCCGCGTGGCCGTGATAATGTTGTTAGTCCGGGCGACTAAGTAGTTCGCTCGTCACTTGAAGCCTGAGTAATGGCCTTCGCAAGCAGCATGCATCTGGTGTTAATTTCTCTTGTTAACTTGTTAACACATTCGGTTTCGAAATACGAAGGGAAGGACGCCAGATACCTTAAACGTGATTCATTGCCGACTCGAAAAAAACGAGTCTTCCCTTGCATCCGTTTATTGATTTACGTTATCTCACTAATTTGACTTTATAATAACAAAAAAGTAAGAAGAAAAAAAGGATTGAGCTCGAACCACAAGAGGAAAATAAACACACGAGACATTCAGGTATCCGCGGTCCCAAAAACTCACCGTCCACATTCCGAAAGAAGGAGACGAAATAGAAAAAGGAAAAGTACACAAACTTCGATGAAAAATCAAATTTGCGAAGAAACTTGGCATAAAATGGTGAAAATTGTTTTCGAGAATGTTGAGGAAAGCCATGAAAAGGCGCAATGTTTCATCTGCGTGTTTTACTAGAAAAACGGATGAATGCGACGTTTTTTTAATCAATGTCCAACGCAGTGTATTAAATCAGTAGAGACAGTATCGGAGGAACGAGGAGTAATAAAGATATTTGCGTTGAAAGATAATTAATGCTGAAATTGGAAAACAATATTAATACAGTGGGAGGAGAAATAAAGACGAATATATATATATAGACAAGGCGATATCGAGAAACGTCACGACAAGAGTTTGACGTCTTCGAAGTAAAGACAGTTACGAAGTATCGAAAATTTTTTTGCAATAGAGTTCAAATATTCTATTTACATGCCTCATCCAGAGTGACGTTATGAAGCATGTAAGACATCGCGTGCACCTCTCGAAGTTATTTTTGACATTCTCAGATTTTTTGCAAGCCTCAGACACGATTTCCTTGCCTTGCAAGCATCTTAGGCATGTAAAATACCTCCGAGAGACGCACAATGTACTATTTCATGTTCACAGCAACCAAAAACCTAGAAAATTGATAGAAGAAAAGATTGTAGGTATTGGATGTAGAATATATGAAAAATCAATTTAATTTTGTAAAATCAGATTAGGTTTTACTATTTTTATTTCGCTACCTGGTTCATCATTGATTATTTAAGAATTATCTTCTCATATATAATATATATTTTTCATAAAATCATACTGAATATGAAATGTTGGAATTTCTTAAATTTTTTTACCGACTACTCGTTTGAAATGACATTTTGACAATGTCACAAATTTCTTATGAGTTCAAGAATAAACGTACAAACAAAGTTTTTTTTATGATTTAAATTAAACTATGTTTTGCTAATGACATTCCCTACAAATGAAAAGGAAAAAAACAGTGTTACATTATCCGACCTTAAGGATTTTCAACGTTAAAGTTCGACACATGATAATAATGAAATTTTTATTCAATTTGCTTTTTGACATTTTTAACGTAAGTATCTTTCGAAAAAGTGAGTAACGTAGCCTTGGAAATAGCTTCAAATAGCCTCGAAGTTTCCTCCTACATGAAAAACATCACATTTTCAATGATGCTGGTGCATAAAATTCGATAAATAAAAAAATGTTAAAAAACAAATGACGTTTTAAATCCATCGAAAAACTAAAAAATTGTAACTATGCGAAAACTTTTTGATCGACTTTTCCTTTTTTTCACACTTTTCTTCTTTTTTAAGTATTTGGTTGACTTGAACAGAAAAAAAAATATCCCAGCTCTTTTGCAAAATCACTGTACGACAGTGCAATAGACAAGGCGACATTGAAAGATGTCAATGCAACAGTTTGACGTCTTTGAAATCGAAACATAGATTTTGGAGATATTTATTAACCCAGGTTTGGGGTGTTTTTTAGGTTGGTAAACGTTCAGAAAATTAATTTACGAGCTTGTGGGGCTGGTTACATTTGCATTGAATCGAATTCTGGAAATGTGCGTTTTTGAGGAATATTCTCTTCATTTTAAGCTGCGAAAAAGGAAATTTAAAACAATAATGTCATAATTCATTAAAAAATTTGTTTGAATTCAGATGAGTACATATTTGTAACTTATTAATCGTTCAAAGTTTATCATTAACATGACCAAAGTACTTTCCCAAAGAGAAATCTTGAGTCGTATTCGGGCACCCACATAAACATCACTCCCTGATTAATTTTCTGACTAGTCACCATTCGATTTGATTCAATGATTTTATTCTCCTCGACGGAAAAACGTACCTGCAGTTCCTCGGTTGCACGCATCATTCACGTATTGCCTCCTGCACATATCTAATCTGCAACGCAAGAATAAAATATTCCTTTGTTATCACGTTCCATTCAATGCGCGAACACACACGAGTGTGACGGGTAAAAACAGAAAACACAGGCTCGATAGCAAATAAAACGAGTTTCGAGCGTTGAAGATATTTCCTCGTAGCAAAACCAAAATTCGGCGCTCTAGAATAAAAATGTCAAGTGCCATTAAGCAAAGCAGAAATGTCAGGGAGAAGAAGAAAAACCTGTCGTGCGAAAATTGCGAGAATTTGGGTGTTTTAAATATACGTGACGATTTAGCAGATGAGAAAAAATATCGATTCTGTACATTTCGCCATGTTTATGTACAATTGGGGTAACAAGACCTAGAAATAACGCGTAGCCAGGGACTGGAATTTGAATAACCGTAGAAATTGAGATTTGGTATCATTTTTTTACCCTTAACCCAGGTTTAATTATTATTTTTTGAAGCAATAAGATCTACTTTCTACTCTACGTTCCTTGTGATTTTCTTGGATTAATTAACGGTTTAGTGAAACGATAAGAGTTTAAATTCAGAGACGTATGCAGAAAAATATTACGTTAGTAGGTTTACGGAGACAATGTTTTTTTTAATTTTTAGAATTTTGTTTACTTTTGTAGTGAGACATTTTTGACCCTGAAGAGGTCCTAAATAAAGGGACAAAACGTTGGTCAGTTATTGAGGAGTTTTTTTCATTATCCAAGTGCCGATTTACACCAAGTTTTTTGGATGCTTATGAAAGAGGACGAGTTTGAATTATTGGATATTGATTTATAGTTTTTTATCACGAAATTCTAAGTTTAGAAAGTAAGAATATGAAATTTTAAGTGTCCAGGACTTTTAATGCCGTTATAGAAGCAGATTTAGACTAAAAAATTTCACTAGTTAAAAATTATAATTTCGATAATTTTTTTTTTTTTTAACTGAAAGTTTGGTTTTTTTTTTGTACGTTATGCGTAGAGAGGTAAAAAAATTAGGTTTTGTATTTTAGGATTCTACAATACGGAAAAGCAAAGAAAATATTGAGTTCGAACAAATATTAAATAATTAATTCTGCTTACGTGGTTTTTATCAGTTTGTAACTAATAAACAGTGATATCTGATTTTTTTCCTGTGGAAATTTGGTGAAGAACAGTTCGAAATATATTAGCAGCCTAAATCTTATTTTTTCATTTTTAATCTAGGTTTTGCAATTTCATTATTCACTTATAATTTTTAGATGTTCAAATATATTTTATTTTGTTAATTTTAATTTGATATATATTTTACAACATTATACTGATTTTTATTCAATCGATTCTCTCGATCCCATTTTTTTCAAAAACGTGTTTTTTTAATTTAAAAATGTTTATTGTATATTTTTGCATTCACAAATTAAATATTTGCAGGTCTGGAATAAAAGTGCTTTTTTTTGTAAAGTTTCTAATTCATGAGTGCAATCACAAAATGTTCAAGCCATTGTTCAATTTTTTTTACGTGTCATGATTCAAGATTAAATATTTTAGATTTTTCTTTTTTTTATATTTTTCTCGTAGCATAAATGAAATCAGTTTTATTTTTCATATTTGCAGTGATTCATGAGTGATGAATTCAAATTGTTGAATTTTATTTCAAAAATAAAAATTACTACAGAGCGAAATAAATATTGTTGGTCACACTTTTATTTGCACCACAAACTTAAAGAATATCGAAGTTTTATACATTTTAAAAGTGAATATTTAAGTATGCGTAGAAACCTATTTTTTTCACATTCAGTGTAGAAAATACTATCTGTGTGAAAATAATAAGTTTATCGTAATAGTGTTCAAAAATTTTTTAAATTATGGTTAATTACGGGTCGATTTCAACGTTTAGTGAGAACAAAAATTTTTAATGAATAATGTACATAGAAATATATCAATAAAGATGAATAATATTATAAAATGAAAGGAGTTGAGCAATAGACATTCCCATCGTCCATATTTGCGATATATGCATGGTTAATAATCTCCACTCATGTCGATGAAATAGAAGTTTCAAAGGATTTGTTTTCATTCCAAAGCTCTGGTATATCCTATTTGCAAATAATGCGAAAACTATTATTTATTATTTTTTTTTTTAAAGGAATTTTTTTTAACGCATCAAAAAAAACATATGTCTTTATATATTGACAAGAATTACGTGATCCGCTATTCTACGAAAAAGGGACTCTTTTTTCAAGAACACTATATTTAACAAAATAGCCGCAACTAAGAACAAAAATAAATATTCACGTGGAATTGTTTTTTCAAATTTATACAGTAATGATACACGATATTGACGATTATATAAACTTGCTTACATTTATCAGCAATATATAAAAACATTACTAAAACGAATAGACAAAAAAATTTCATAAAAATATGTTCACGTGATATTTTCAAAGCTACAAATAATGTGTGCATAGACGTCGGTGCCAATTAGAAACTTAGATATGAATGGCACAAAACGTCGAAATTGTCGAACTGTATACGTACTCAAAAATATTGGGCAATCCGCGATTCCCTACGAACCACAATTCCCCAATTTCCCTTACTTAAAAAGTGAACCATGTGATTTATTTATTACAATAAAAAAATTATAAAAAAAATTGATTTGGAAATTGATCATTGTGAACCAGGAATAAAATATTCTTTATTCAAAATTTGAATGATAATAAAAAATTCACCACGATAAACGTACAAAAACTTTCCTTTATTTCTAATTTTCCAAACAAAATAAGCTAAAAATGGTGTCATATTTTTAGCATTTGACTTGTTGGCCTTCGAACAAAATTTTATCAATAAGACTGCAACGAAACTACAAAATTATGAAGCTCTTCACATACGTCTCTGATATTTGCTAGCATAACCAGTATGTCATCTATTTTCGTATACAACAATTCTGATCATGCATATTTACAGCGAATTGTCTACTGTCTACTGAAGATCATGAAAACAAAGTAAGAAAAAGCACGATCGCAAAGAATAAAACCATACCAGCAGTTCCCTTAGTGCAGCGGCCGCCTTTCCGACGACGGCACATATCATACCTGTTTTTTGGAATAAACAAATCGACAATATAAAAAACAAAAAGCCATTGCGTTATATACAACAATCATCAATCATTGATGTTGATATTTCCGTCATCGTTTATTAAAATTATATTGTATTTATGTTTTATTTATTATTTTCCACCTAATTTTAAGAAAAAAATTATGTTTACAGCGATATCTATAAACAAAAAGTCGGTTCCTTTTTGGAATATTCAATTACAATATCTTCAGAGAAAGAACAGGCCAATGTTTCAATTTCGAAAGAAATCACAAACAATTCGATAAATCCCATTTCTCATCAATTTTTTATATACTCTTGACAAAAGAGATATTGCAAAAAGATTGTAACACGAAAAAATGATATTTTTAAATATTTCATTGTCAAATTATCATTATGCTAAATTTTTTAAACTATTTGTATTATGATGTCAATAAGAGTAAAGTTTTGCTAGTAAACAAATTTATGCAAAACAAGCCTGTTATGACCCAGTAACGCCACCTTAAATTTAATTTTTAAGTAACCTCTCGTAATTTTTTTTAGCTGTACATAATTAATGATCAATATAATCGTAATTGAGAACATTATGAGGTCAGAAATATAGTTTTAGACACGAATAGAAAATTATATTTTTACTTAGTGATATAGCCTACAAAAGGCGTAGAAAAATATTTTCAAAAACATTCATTTTTTCTACAAATTTTTTCGACTTTTCGTAGGGATTAAGTTTGCAGTGTTGTTTTCTATCACAGAATCATCAAAATATCTAAAAACAGAGTGATTGGCTACCTGAATGTAATGTAAAGCACATTGATTGACAAACCAAGATCCTATATTAAAAAGGTTAATATAGTTAAAAGTCAGACAATGCACAATATCAGAATGTACCTTTTCATAAAGGTTTCATTTTTCATCATCAATTGAAGACCTTTTGAAGAAGCGCTCATTTGAAACAAACAAAAAACTTTAAAAAGAATAGAAAGAGTAAAAAATAAAATTATATATTCAACATATATTTAATTCAAGCGACCAAAATAAACAAAATCCAAAAAAAGAGAAGGTTTTAGCTTTGATTGCATATAATGAAGTAGTAATATAATCATTAAGAATATGTATCATTATTAATAACTTTATTTTCAATTTCTATTTTTTTAAATGTAGTTGTACTAATTGTTGTCCTATTTTATTTGTTGTATTACTGATCATTTTGATCGTGTTTTTATTGAACTTTATTATTTCGTTGTAAACATCTTACATTTATCGTTGAGAATTCATAAATGCTTAGAATAGTAATTGCCAATGTGTAACAGCTAATCGTGATATATTTTTTACTACTAATTTTGTTCTGTAATCTTTTCAAAAAAGTAGATTGATAAAACTAGTTAACAAATTTTTCGATCATTGCGACTTCCTAGTAAAAAGAGAGTACTCTTGACTTACTTCGGGTTACTGAGCACAAAAATAATTGTCACTTATTTTCGAAAAGAAGTGTCAACAAAATATTACCAAAAAACATATTTTCCATTCCTTTTTTCAATTATTTCCAAAAATATAAAAAACGATCGAGTCTGTCAAACATGATATGCTTGTATACGTATAACATACATAAATAAATATATGTGTGTGTATGTTCGTTAGCTTTGTAAAAACTTACTATCATTTACTATTTTTGTTGATGAATATAGAAGTTCTTAAGTAATTCATAATAAAGTATTCACAGATATCGAATATTATAAATATCAAAATTTCAATAAATTATCATTTGTTGGAAGTCAATAAAAGTAAATACGTAGATTAGCAATACATTGAAAAAAGCTCAGTATATGCATTTACTCAACTTTCGACGCCTGTAATCTATAAACTACTATTTCGATTGACAAAAACAAAATGTTATAGTCAATCTGATAGTTGAACCTTTAAGATTATGTTTTTTTTTTGTTTTTTGTTTTTTTTTTTTTTTGTTTATTGTTACAAAGTCTATCGTTCTTGATGATTTTAGCAATAACTGAGAATGAGGCTGAAAAACAAGTTTATGTTCATACTTTTCTTTTGCTTTTCATGTGAAAATAAATAAGTATCTTTTTCCCATACATCCGTAAAAAAGGCCACTTTATTTCTATGAAATACGGGAACAAAAGCCCCTTTTTGGGGTACTCGGAAATCAGCGGGAAATATCAACAAAAACCCTGGGAAACATTCATAAATCACGGATCAGGCAAC
>JAPYZL010171534.1:0-22910 GCA_030522825.1 Platygaster orseoliae
ATGAGTACCAACATAACGCCACCAAAAGATCAAAAATCGAACATACGTAGCCCGCGAAAATTCAAAATTCGCGATACTTTTTGAACAAACCTCGTAAGTAGTCTTATAAATTTCAAGTATTCTTAGTTTTTTGAGAAAATTCTATACGGACCGTTTTGAGGTATATCATACACATTTTATAGAATTTTTATTTTTATTTTTTTTACTCAAGTTGCTTTACTTTCTCAGCTTAAATTAGTCAAATTTTTACTATATGAAATAGTAACACGTGTTGTTACTAACAAAATAGTCATATTTAGAGATAAGACTATACAATTAGTAAGAATTTGACCTAATAATAGTTAAATTTTTCTCTAGTTTCAAAAAGTCGTGCATTTTTACTATTTCATAGTCACGCTATTTTACTATTTTCTTAGTCAAATTATTTTCACTAATCTTATAGTCGTTTTTACTATTTGATTAGTTCATATACTCTGTTTTGAAAAAAAAAAAATGCAGTAGAAAATTTATTTGTAATTGATTTGGTAATAACCTACCCAGATTCGTTCACTGATTTGATAGTCATTATTAATATTAGAATAGCCATACAGTGACTAAATCATTGGTAAAAATTGACTTCTGAATCACTGATATTTGTCTTTTTCACACATACAACATTTACTAAATGATAAGTAATATTTGACTTATAATTCAAATGAAAAACTACTAATTGATCCATTTCTTACTTTTTTAAATAGTGAACTGGTTTCACTAATTTAGTTAGTAATTTTTAACATTTTCTTAGTAACTGGATTCTTACAAATTCAAATAGTAAAAAATTACTATCAAATAGTTAAATTCGACTAATTTATTCTGAGAGAGTACATCTTTTTGCTGATACATCAAACCCTTCTTTTTCTGTACATATAAAATAAAAATACTAATCCTGTTATAATTTTAACAAAAATCTTTAATGCTTTCAACCCAAGAAAATCGAATTGTGTATAAGTTCATGAAAATACAGAAAATATAGTTCTGTAGGAATTTTTTGTATTTTTGTGGTGTATTATATGAATTACTAAAGTTATATGATGAGGGACTTACAGTTTTATAAGTTTTTAGTTTTATAAGTCATGTTTCAGAGAATAGTATTCAAAAATTGATTTGTAGTAAGTAGTTTTATTATTTTCGTATGTTTTCTGTATTTTTATCACTCAAAGAATCTCCTAGTATTTTTATGTAGTTTTATTATAATTTCTAGAATTAATTTCTCTAGAAAAAAAAGTACAATGAATTTTAAGTATTCTTAGTTTTTTGAGAAAATTCTGTATTGACCGATTTGAGGTATAACATACACATGTAGCATTTGATTGAATTTTCATTTTTTTTTTTTTTTTACTTAAGAGGAGGGGTTCACTTTCACCTTCTGTCTCCCTCGCTCTGGCGCGGTTCCCATTTTATGCATCTCTCTTGCACTCGCTGGAAAGCCGGGAGCGACCAGCTTCAATCAGTCAAATTTTTACTATATGAAATAGTTACACGTCTTGTTACTAACAAAATAGTCATATTTTGAGATTCGACTATATACAATTAGTAAGAATTTGACATCATAATAGTTGAATTTTTCACCAATTCCAAATAGTCGTGCATTTGAACTATTTTCATAGTCACACTATTTTACTATTTTCTTAGTCAAAATTTGTTCAATAATCTAATAGTTGTTTTTGACTATTTGATGAGGTCGTATGCTCTGTTTTGAAAAAAACTAATTTGATAGTCATTATTAATATTGGAATAATCATACAATGACTAAATCATTGGTAAAAATTTACTTCTGAATCACTGATATTTGTCTTTTTCACAGGTACAACATTTACTGAAGAATAAGTAAAATTTGACTAATAATTCAAATGAAAGACTACTAATTGATTCGTCATTTCTAACTTTTTTAAATAGTTAGATGATTTTACTAATTGTGTAAGTAATTTTTTTATTTTTCTTAGTAACTGGATTCCTACTAATTCAAATAGTAAAAAATTACTCTCAAATAGTTAAATTTGACTAATTCAATCTGAGAGAGTCGTCAAACTCCGTTCTAAACGACCCAAAAACCGTCCACTTCATTAAAGAAGTTTCAAATTCTCCGAAAATTCTCAGAATCGCGTAAAATCAAGTCCTACGACAGTTCTAAAGGGGGAATACGCCAAGGAGGGGAGGGCTGGTGCACGTATTAATAGTCGATCCATGCGGCTAGACGTGTAGTCGGCATGCGCGTCTCTACTGCAACCCTCTCCTCGGCCACCTCAAACCGAGTGCTCCAGCTCTCTCGACTCTCACCCCCTTCGTTTCCGAGGCAGTAGGCACCAGCAGCAGCATCGGCAGTGGTCGCTTTGCCCCCGGTACCAACTTTCGTTTCCGCGCGCGATGTTTCCGTTTCGCGTGTGCCGACCTAACTAGGCCACCGAAAACAAAAACGTGCCGAGTCCCTCAACATGCCGTGAGAGGTGTCGATAAGGACAACGATGAACAAGGCGAAATCTTGCACATATCTTCGCGTCTAGCCATATCCACACAATATTATGACCGAGCCAGCGAATGTGTGTCATCGTTCTTGTCCGCGGAACTCGTCGACGTACATCCTCTCGAACGGTGCCTCAGATCACGCAATAAATTAGTGCCTGCACTTGGCGTGCGATAACGTCTAGATTTAACCATTACTACCTTAAAAGAATCAAAAAGAAACGATGGCGGGACACGAGGACTTATATTTTTTGTCCGAAGCTTAGAATTATTGGCTCTTGGGCGACCGGGGCTATAGGGGGAGGAGAGCGGGGGGAGGAAGGATTTTCGGGTCAAGAGTACTAGTCTCGCGTATCATGCCATATATCGATCCGAGGGGAATAATCGATCGATCACGGGGCTAGTTGCTCGCTCGGCCATGTCGCAAATCATGCTTTGCAACCTTGGACACGCGTCGTCGGGAAATGACAACAATAACAACGCTAATAACAACAGTAGTATGGAGGACGACGATTCTTACGCATTGCCCACGATTTACCGGTGAGCCAGGGTTAACCGTTGACCAATCTTCTGCGTTCCGACAAATGGTGTTGATTGTGAATAAATTTATTCATTGTGCACTGGACAATTGTGCACATTTTTTGGAAATTGATTACTATATGTCTGAATTTAACAAATCATAACATAAAAGTTGCTGATTTTAAAACTTTATACAATGAAATCATTTTTATAGCGTCTTGTGCACAAATTCATAAAAATTTGCACAATCGTCCGATGCACAATAAATACGGTGCACAAATTTATTGAGCTTTGTATTCATTGTGCTCTGGACGATTGTGCAAATTTTTCAAAAATTGATTACTATAGTATATTATTGTGAGTTTTAGGAATGCCTGTTTTGACGAAACGTAAGTTTACGGTCCGAGGCGAAGCCGAGGACTATAAGTGTTTGGTCAAATTAGGCAATTTTCAAAATTGGCAATACGATATTTTATTCACAGTTTGCTAATAATTTACGTCCAAATATTACATTATTAGTGAATAAATTGTGAATAGAATTATTTTTATTGCTTCCAGTGTATAAATTTATACAAATATGAACAATCGTCCGTTGCACAAATTTATTGAGCACTGTATTTATTGTACTCTGGACGATTGTGCAAGTTTTTTATAAATTTATTACTATAACTCTGAATGTAACAAAAAAGGGCATAAGAGTTCCTGATTTTTAAAATTCATACTGTAAAATTATTTTCATATCGTCTTTTGTCCGAATCCAGAAAAATTTGCACAATCATCCGACGCACAATAAATTTAATAAGGTGAAAATAAACTCATGCACAATTAACATCATTCTCGATGAACTTGCCCGTATTTCCCCTGATTAGTCCGTTTGCAATTGTTACTTTCTCAAATTGAATTAGTCAAATTATAACTATAATCAATAGTAGCATGTATTGCTACTACACTGTAAAAAATCTTATTGCAACAAACCTTAAAAAGACAGAACAAAATACCATCACTCTAAGAATTGAATTTTGTATGAAGATGAAACGAAATTCAGGCACAACTTGAAATTAAAATGTTACAGTAAACTAATTTATATTAGGGATGGAAAAATATCAGTAACTACTGATATTTATCAGTAAGATTTTGGTGTTACTGATAGTTAGTAATATTTCTAGAAACAATAATCAATCTGAAGATTTCACTATGTGGGTACATTTACAAAAAAAAAAAAATAAGTTGAAAATCACTATCTTATGAGAAACAATATTTTCAATATTTTTTGTAGTTAATTTTTAAATTGACTGGGAATAAAAAAAGTTCTGTTTGTTTGATTAGAGTTTGACTGTTATTGTAAAATTTAAATTTCGCGTATGGTTAGCCCCCATTTTCGGAAACAAACATTTTTTTTTTAATAGCTTTATTTTTGCTTCAAGGTGGATGATAGACAATTTCAATAATTGTTTTATTATAGTTTAAAAGTTATTGCGAATTGAAAAACATCCACTCCAGAAAAAATATAGAAAATAACATCAAAGAATTCTAGGATTCAGTGGAAAATGTTCCTTTTCTTCTAATTCAAATTTTTTTCTTCAAACTGTGTTTTTTTGATAATATTTCCGATGTGCACTTCTAAATTAAGAAAAATTTAATCACACCTTTCTTATTCTTTATGTGTAACAATTACTAAAATATTATTGAGTTAAATTTGGGATAAAAAATTTTTTTTTTTAAGACGCGTGAATATTGACTTATACAAGTTTAAGTGAAATAGTAACGTATATAAAATAAAAAAAAGACATTCAAAAATCTTAGGCCTCAATGAAAAGTTTTGTTTTTTAGTTTTGTTTTGTACTTTATGTTACTTAATTACCATTAATTTTTTTCACTTAAGAGTGCTTTTATTCCTAATATGCACTACTATATCAAAAAATATTCAATCGAATAATTAGTATTATTCATCAATAAAAATTACTACAATAGTCACTAGTTTTATGAAATAAAATGTTTTGTTTATATATTCTAACATTATATTTTTTCATATTTTTAAATACGATTTTACGTGTTTTGAAGGAAGTTATTGATATTTACTGATATTTATCAGTAAGAAACCTCAAGCTACTGTTATATCCCATATCTCGTTCATGTTCGCAAACACTTCTAAGTGGGCAAGATTTAAATTTCAAAAATTCATTATGATTTGTAAGAACTACTCTTGTTTCAAAGTATATCCTCTTGATTTACAGCTTGCTTGCTAGAAAATAAATTTAAACATAGAATAAATTAAAGATTCGAATTGTAAGTTGTCCTTTAATTTTGCCAATTCTTTAGAATAAAACTGAAACTAGTTTGATATGTAATTAAAATTCAAACATTTCTGAATTAAAAATTAAGATTCTATTTGAAATATTCAAGATAGATATTTTATAGTAACTGAATTTCTACTAATTAAAAAGTAACTATTATAGACGAATTTCGAAACATTTGCAAAAGTTTCTAAAATGTTTCCTCGCTGATTAGGAGGTCAAATTGAAAGAATAAATGCCATATCTACTATCAAAATGATTAAATCAAAGTTGTTGAATAATTTCACGGCCAACTAGGACTCCAATTCAGACGTATCTCAAAGTCAAGATAAAAGCCACAGTCTCGAGAGGCTCGCCAATTGGCACAGAGAACAAGTGTTTTCGCGGCTTTGTACTATATTGCTACTTTTTCGAAATCAGTGTTACCTAATGAATTTAGAAAATCAACCCAATTGGTCTCGTTGATTTTCAATTTTAACAAGATTTTAGTTAAAATTTTAAGTCAAACTAAAAGAGGATGTTTTCGTGATAAAAAAGAGCAACTCGACTTTAAAATTTAGATCATGAAAGGATTTATTGCTCTAAATTGTTAAAAATGATATGAAGAATTTTTTTACAAAGAATCGCATATGACAGTACTTGTATAATTTTCTGCATTTTCAATTGAGTGACTTATTGACATATTAAGCAGTTCTTGTTGAACAGAAAGCTAATGTTGTACAGGTTGTGCTACTTGGAAAAATCCTGAAAAAAAAATATCTGTTCTTTGTATGAAAATGAAGAGTTTTCGTTTTTAAATTCCCAAATTTATGAATTTCAGTACACGAGAAACTTCGAAATTTTTAGAATTTTTATTTACGATTGCTTTTAACAAAATCTGAACATTTTGAATACAAAATCTTCGAATTTTAGATTTTTTATGAATAGGAATTTTGAATTCTACAACATTTATATTTTCTAGCCGTTGTGTAAATAAATTTTAAATAGTTAAGTTTTCTACATTTTTTGATTTTTTCAATACCAAGTTAAAAATTCTGCAGTAAAAAATTTTATTTGACAGAATACATCCAATGCACAAATTAATTATAGTATTTTGTGTATAGACCACCAAATTTCATAAAATTTAGTGATTTGGAGGCAAATGGTTTCTCGGAGTTAATATTAACGAAATTAATTCATGATTCTGATGACTTTTTATTATTTTCTCTCAAGCTTTCGACCACTGATCATGGTCATCATCAGGAGACTCAAAAAATATTGGCTAACTATAAGTTACAAAGAAGATCCCAAAATTCCACATCCTCTCCCTCTCTCTCATTCCAAATCGCATGGTCAATTTTTCAATTTCGTCAATTCAGAAAAAATAATAAGAAGTCATCAGAATCATGAATTAATTTCGTTAATATTGGCTCCGAGGAACCATTTCCCTCCAAATCAATATGTAATACACGAAGCGTCACACATTTGTTGATAAAATTTAGTAATTGTATATAAATTTTATGTTTTTAAAACATCGAATTTCCAAAGCCTTTGACACAATTGAAAAAAAATTGCCTAGAAAATTTTCCATCACATTACCCAACCGGCATGTAATATTGCAGAAACTCGTATAATTTTGCTGCAATGTACCAGTAATATTATCTTTACAAGATTGTATATAAAGTGTTACATCAATGTGAATGAGATTTTTCTTCACTGTAAAAAGTCAATCCTTTTTGAAAATGCAACAAAAACGAAGGGACAACTTGAAGTTCAAATAGTATCTTGAATATATTATGTATACTTATTATATATAATAAATCAAGAATGATTTCGTCAAATACGTTATATCATCTTAATTTAGTACTTGCCCGTTTGAAATTAATTGTGAACATATACTTAATGTACGACAATATTTGAATTTCACTGTGAAACGTATTTTTTTGTAATTATGTAAAAATTATGCAGTATTTTAATTAGTTTCTGTATGAATTTCCAAACTGAAGGAGACCAATACCTATAGACGGCGTTTTTCACGACCCAACTTTACGCGTGGATTAAAAAAAAAGTATTGCTTGCAGAAACATGAAATTCAAAACATTTGTGTTTCAAGATGTACCTAAAAATACAAAATATATAGTTTGTCGAAATTGAGCCTTCGTGTTGAGATCGGAGCGCTCAAAGTTGACTATACCGTTTTAGAGAGGGCATTTGGTGTGCATTCTACAGCCTGAAGATTTAATTTTACAAAAAAAAGTCATAAGCGTTTTTTGTTCGCAATTATGTTCTCCAGGGAGTGACGTCGAGTTTTTTTAATTTTTCAATTTTTTTACAATAATTATCACACTTAAAAAAAAAACGATTTTTTTTAATAAAAAGGACACAAACAATTTTTGTACAATATTTGGCTTCGTCACTCCGTGGAGAATTTCATCCTCTTTGAAATGATATTAAACTTATCAAAATCGGTTGAGTCATTTTTGAGTTATGATGCACGTCAGTTCGAAAAACATGGTTTTGAGAAAAAACGCGTTAAAGTTGAGGCACAACTTTTGAAATAATACAATTTTCGTTCTAAACTTTTTTAGATGTTTTGCCAGATGCACATGCAACTGATTGATGAAAAAAATTTTTTTTAGATTTTTCGATCCATCTATGTATTGGTCCCCTTAATGTTAAAGAATTGAAAGTTTCATGGAATGGAAGTTGTAAAAAGCCAATCTTATTTTAAGATGCAACTAAGTTAAGGCACAACTTGAAATTCAAATAGAATCCTCAATCTACTCCATTTTCAAATTTATTTTTCAATAAGCAAGTCTTAAATAAAGAGAATGTGTCTTGATTAAAAAATGATTCCTTCAAATTATTATAAATCTTCCTAATTTAAGACTCACCCGCTACAAAGTAATTGTGAACAAATATTAAATTGGAGATAATTTCGAATTTCAAGTCGTGTCTTGATTTTGTTGCATCTTAAAATAAGATACAATTTTCATAGTGTTTAAAATGTGGCTTTTGCAATGTTTCATTAATATTGTTGCAAGATTGAAATGTTAATATTACTCCATAATTTCATTTGTAATGTACCAGTAATATTATCTTCACAAGATTGTATATGGAATGTTACTGCGATGTTAATGAGATCTTTTCTTTGAAATGTTGCTCGTGTAATGTTTCATTAATATTGCCGCAAGATTTAAATGCCACTAAATCTGACTAAAATATTGCTGCAATATTACTGGAATATTGCTGAAATATGTACGCAACATTACAAATGCATTTAGGGGGGACATTTTCATATTGCAGCAACGTTTTTGCAGTATTCCTTCAAGATTTCTGCAACGTTACTACAAGATGTAATATTTCACTTGCAATATGTGTGGAATCTTAATGCAATATGAAATTTCTGCTGGGAAGTTACTATGTGCAATTGATAAAATTGGTTCACGATGATTAAAACTGGTTCCACTCATTAGACTACATGTAAACTTTGGTAATTTTTTATTAAAAAACAAAATTGTAAAACAAGTTGAAATTTTCCCAGTGGAATAAAGACACTATCTTTCAACACAATTTTTTTCATGAAAATCTTAAAGAGGATTCCAATTGTGGAAGTAGTAACACCTTAAGGTACATCCAGGTATAAAATCCTATATAAATAAATTATAAAAAACATATTGTTAAGTTTTTTATACACGTTGTGGTGCAGATGCCGAGCCCCGATAGCTAGCCTGGACTGTATGGAAGAGTTCAACGGTGGCACCACCGATTCCAGTGGGCACCACTGCGGCTCGACAGGAGGCAGCAAAGGCCCGGCAACAAAGGAGCAACTTTTGAGCAACTGCTTGGCAAACCAATCGCATCAGCGCCTCCAACATCCTTCTCCAGGTATTCGCTACCGAAACTTGGGCAAGAGTGGCCTGCGTGTTTCCAACGTCGGACTAGGTAATTCGAACTATAAATTATTTTGCTACCACAACAATAATTCATGACAACCCGCAATGACCTACCAATTTTCACGTTATCGTTATCAACATCTTCGAATTTTCATTCGCAGAATAACAGACATTTAAAAAGTTATGTCGTCGTTTTTTTTACGATTTTCAAACCGAGATACGCTCTAAAAATGTTTAGTACTTTTTGACGAGTTTTTTGAAATCCATGATGACGTATTTCGTTGAAGAGATCTAGTCTAAGGTCATTCAGCGTTGAAAGTTTGGTCGTCGGTATAGGATTACCTTTTTTTATTGATTTTAGAGGTTGGGGAAAAAAATTTCAAGTATAAACTTATATGTTTTGAATATTATAATGTAAAGTACAAGAAAAAAAAGATGAGTTTTTTTTGAAACGAGTTTCTAGCGTGTTGAAATCTTCTTTCTAATTTTATGTGTGACATGTGCAACATATGTAGAGTGAGCTTTTTTTACAAATGTGAAGTTTGTAAAATTAGTCGAAGACGAGCCTCGCATTCACATTCATTAAAAAAATTCTTTTATACAAATTGATAACTGCATTTTTTCTAACAAAATTAAGAAAATCCGGTTTTTCTATGGCGTTGAAAAAAACGAGTCGGAATCGATTTTTACTCTTTCGGTGCATAAAATACTAATTACCACTTGTTACGAAAATTTGAAAAATCCAGCTCCGTTACTTTGGTCTTGCATTGCAGAGCTTAAATCAAAAAAAGCAAGCGAATTGCAAGACCATTGAAACGGATCACTGTAAAAAGTACGTTTTATTTTTAGTAGCAAAATTTTAATTCCAGCATTGACCTCAATCTGGTCTCTTTACTGAATTTTTTTCACGTAGTTTTAGTTGATTTAGTTCAGTTCAATTCAAGCCGACTTGAGATGAAACATTTCCCTGGTGTAACTTGAAATGAGTTAAGTTTTGAATTATAAAACAATTAGATTTTTTCGTATCTTGTATTTGGATGGAATATTCAGTTTAGATGTTTTTAGATTTCTTCATCTTAGTTTCAGACAAATTTTCGAAACGAGTAATATAGAATTTTTATTCTGAAATGAAAATTTTCGTGAATATAATTTATTCTTGTTTTAAATTCGAAAATAAGGAATAGACAAATGAAACCTTAATGGGAACAAATTTGGCAATGAAAGATGTGAAATTTTTGCAGTTGGGAACATTGATTTTCAGAAAAATATTTGAAATTTAAAACTAAAAAATAAATGTGCTGGAATTTGTATATTTAAAATTATAAAAAAATATAAAACTGTAAAAATGTCTAATCTTTTGTGATCTAATACAGCTAATCTGTCGAGACTGAAAAATATAAGAAATTTATCCAAAAAATTACAACTGTCTGTCAAAGATGTATAACACTGTCAAGATATTCAATTTTTTCACTGCTACTAGTAATTATCATACAAACTCTACAGTGATTGTATTAATGATTGAAATTAGGAAAATGCAATGCAAAAAAACTCGAGATCATTTTAAATTCAAAAGAAAAAAGCTTGCATAGAAAACTGTGAAATAAAAAGATTTCCCAACAAAATATTTTAGAAGAAAATATTCGTATACATCATTCGAACTTGGAAAATTATCTAATCACAATTTCAGTACAAACAATTTTAGTTTTCATTTAAATTCAAAATTTAAACTGTTGAAAAAAATTACAAATGACCAAATATAAAAAATTATTAATACTTTTGAATCTGCTAGGGTCGTCATTTTTTTTATTTATAACGATTATCATAAAAACTGCATTGCATTAAAAGTAATAATGGAATTTTTGTTTTGTGTAAATTTCAAATTAGGAAAATTCACTAAAAGCAAACTTTGAATCATTTCAATTTCAAAAGTACAAAGACTTTATCGAAAACCTTAAAATAGAAAACTTGCTTATCAAAAAATTTCAAAGAAAAATGTTCATACTCATCATTAGAACTGGCAAAATAACCTTATCTCAATTTTCGAGAACAAACAATTCAAGTTCGACAATTACTGACTTGTGAATTCTCAATATAGAACAAGAACAAAAATAACCAATAAATCTATTATCTCCTATAACCACAAAAAAAACTTATTACTGTTACCGTCATTTTTCAAAATCCTGTTTTTTATAAATGTTTAAATCCTTCCAAAGAACAATAATGCAATAAATTCGTCACTCAATTTATTTTATTTTTTCAATATATTTAAATTTTTTTTCAAAATCCACTGTATAAAAAATACAGAACAAATCCTACAACTAGATAGAACATTTAATGGATATAAGTTTATATTTATATATAACATAAATATCCTTAATAAATGATATAAATGAAATTATCAATAGATAAAATAAGATGTATGTTCTTTTTTTTATTATAAATAAACAAGATAATGTTACAAAAAAAATAAATAATCGTAAGAAGTAAGCAGTATATAGGACCATTTATAATATATAGAAATAAATGTATAAACATAAATAATTAAAATTTATAAATGAATATTAGTTTTTTTTATTTATGAACATTTATTGGATGAAACGTTTAACCCGTAACAAAAATTACTGAATAGAAAATTAAATGGATATAAGTTTATATCCATATAGAAAATAAATTAAAAATAAATAAATAAAATGATAAATACGTGAGATTATATTTAAATTCATTTTTTTATTATAGATAAATAAATTAAATAATGCTATAACTAAATAAATAATCATAAGAAATAAGCAGTAGGACCATTTTTAATATATATAAATAAATATACAACATTTATAAACGGATCTATGAACATTTACTGGATGCAACATTTGGCCCAGAACAAAACGCGAAATTGTAAAAACGCTCCATAAAATATTGCAACTTAAACTAAGATACACTTTTCACAGTGATTCAAGTAAAACAGAGACCTTGAACTTTGTAGGTATCGGCGCTCTAAAATGCAAGTTTCGCGGACTTAGCTCGGCGAGTATCTCAACTCATATATAATCGTAATGTAAATGTCTATGCCGAATGTTGTTTGTCGTGAAGCAATATGTGTATACGTGTATATGTATACAAAATGTACATATTTAATGACGTTGTTAACTGAAAAAGCGCGATCCCAGCAACACAACAATAATAATTGTACTTGAGCAGATTGGCTGAGTGTCGGCTTGAGCCGCGGGAATAGCACGAAAGCTCGGTCGTATCGAACGTACCTAAATGGAGCGCTCTATTTATATGTGCACGCGATTTTCCCGAGATTAAATTCGCGCTCTTTCATGCTTTTTGCAGCTGTACTCGAATGACACGTGCTTGAATCGGTCGAGCTTTAACCCTGTGCAAGCGCTGCAAATAAGGATCGGTGATTATCCTATCGTTTTTGAGAATTTCTACGCTTGAGAAGAAGGTCAAGTGCAACAAATTTTCTAGAGGTTGAATGAGAAGCCGTAATTAAAATGAGCATTCTTTTGTACAACTGATGACAAAATTGAATTCCCTGGTAATCTTTAGAATCGTAACTTACGGCACCTTTTACGGGTCTTTTGTGTAAAACACACCCATATACTGTTTAAACGATAGGATAAAATAAAGAAGATCAAATTTAAAAAGTAACTGAAATCTAAAAAATTTCAAAGTTTTTGGATTTTTGAAAATTAAATTTTTTTAGAAATTTTTGTAAATCTTTAAATCGTTGAAAATTACTGACATTTTTTACGTACTTTGAATTTTAAATAAAAGATATCCAAAAAGTTTAAAAATTATTGAATTCATAAAAATTTTTCTAAACTTTCGTAATGTTAAAACTTGTAGGAAATTTTCTATGCTTTCGAAATTTAGGTTTTGAAAAATGAAAAACTGTATAAGTATTTCCGAAATATCATATTTTCAAACTTTTGTCAGATGTAAAAAATTCTTGACACTTTCGTTTCTAGAGTTTAGAAATTTCCTAAAATTTCGATATTTTTGAAATTTCTGGAAATTTTGAGTTTTTATTTTGATATTTTGAATTAAAATATGAATAAAAATTGAAAAAATTAAAACTCACAGTTGATTATCGATTGTTAACTTACAAAAATCTAAAATTCATCAAAAATTCGAAAAATCAAATTTAACAGTTTTAAAATCCTAAAAATTCAAGAGTTTTCTTTTTCAAAAATTTCATCATTACAAACACTTTCTACGTTTTCATTCTGAATTAGAAATTTACATCACAATTGAAAATTTAAAAAATTAAAAATTTTAATGAATCTATAATTAAAAATTGAAGAAAACTATAAATTTATAAAAATTTTCTATTGAAAGAAAAACGAATTTGAAAGTTTGAGAAATCTAAAACAATCCCAAGTTTCTAGATTTACATAAATTTTATTATTCTAGAAATCGTTGAAAATTACTGACATCTTTAATGTATACTTTAGATTTGAAATAAAAATTCTCGAAAATGTATAAAAATTATTTATTTATTGTTTAAAAATTATAATTATTGAATTCACAAAAATTTTTCGAAATTTTCGGTAATGTTGAAACTTTTACGAAATGTTCTACTTTTTCTAAATTCAAGTTTTAAAAAATTACAAACTGTACAAGGATTTCCGTAATATCATATTTTCAAAATTGTCTCAGATGTCAAAAATTCTTTACGCTTTCGTTTTTGGAGTTAAAAAATTTTTTTATATTTCATTATTTCTGAAATTTCTAGAAATGAAAAATTTTTATTTTCAAATTTTGAATTAAAATGTGAATAAAAAATTTAAAAAATCAAAATTCGCAGTTGATTATCGGTTGTCAATTTGAAGAAATTAAAAATTCATCAAAAATGCGAAGAATCAAATTTGACAGTTTCGAAATCATAAAAATTAAAGTTTTCTTTTTCGCAAATTTCATCCTTTAAAAAATTTTCCAAGTTTTTATTCTGAATTAGAAATTTACATCGCAATTACAAATTTAAAAAATTAAGATTTTAAATGAATCAATTAACTAAAAATTGGAGAAAATTATATAAATTTATCAAAAATTATTTTTTGAAAATAATCGAATTTAAAAGTTTCAGAAATACAAAACATTCCCAAGTTTTTAGATTTTCATAAATTTAATTATTCTAGAAATCTTTTGAATTTTCAAAATCGTTGAAAATTATTTACATGTTCAATGTACTTCAGATTAAATATTGAAAATATCTGGAAACTTTGAAAATTTTTTAATGTGCGGAAATTTTCGAAACTTTTTGGGAACGTCAGCAATTTCAAAATTGTCTATTTTTTCATAATTCAAGTTTCAACAAATTGAAAACTTTACACGGATTTTGGAAGAGTTTTATAATTTCCAAAATTTCCATAATCTTTCAAGTTGTCATAATTCCTTTACATTTTCGTTTATGGAATTCTAAAATTTTAGAAATGCAAAAAATCTGTAGGATTTCAAATTTCTTCAAATTTAGTCATCTCCAATATTCCTTAAAGTTTCCAAGTTTTCAAAAACGTGTATAATATTTTTGATGTTCTCAAACTTCTAAAATTACCCACATATTTAACATTTTCGAATTTCGTAAAATCTTAGAAATCAATGAAAATCAAAAATGAAATTCATGAGTAATATGGCTAGGGGTAATTTATAAATTGCATATTTGTTAAATTCTTTCATTATTAGATCTCATTCCAAGCGAATTCTCCTACGGGTTTTTTTTGCACAAAACACCTGTAAGAAGTACCGTAAGTTACAGGCTCACTTACGGGTTCTAAAGAGCGCCAGTATTTCTTTGCATAAATGAAATGTTATTATTTTATTGTATAATTTGGCTGTTTTCGGGGAAAATTTTTAATATGTGCGTTTTGGTAACATGTTTTAAAAAGTATGAAATATTTTGAAATATAATTGCCAGTTTAGAAACAATGTTTATGATTTTCATAAAAAAGGGTAAATATTGGTAATTCGGAAATTTGATATTCTGAAGAGTGAAAACTGTTATATTTTTGCTAGTGTACAACTCGAGTTTTGTGAGAAATATTTTTGAGAAATCTTGAAAATTTAGTTACATTTACACGCAAAAAATGTGTTACTTTCAAATCAGAATTATTATTAAAACGTTGTCACTACATTTTTTTTAACTTTCAATGCATGTTTTGCTTGAATATTCCATAACAAGAAACACTTCCTAAAAAAGGTTGAGTATTTTTTTTTGTTTATACATAAAACATGGGAATTTTTACTTTCGATAAATTTGAATTTCCGAATTGAAATTTCTGATTTGTTCATGGATCGTTTTCATTTTATTTGATTCTGACGTTATTGGTTTATATTTCATTGTTACTTATTTATGCATCAAATCGATTTTCTGTATTTCGATGCACCTAAAAATTTTACATCGCTCGATTACTAGATTTCATTTCAAAAATCACTCATACTTGAAGTTGGAGTTTCGAGTCAAAATTTTTATAATTCTTTAAGATCCAAAACGTTCAATTTTTTCACATAGGAAAATTATAAATTTTACATTCTCGCAAAGTTATTCATTTAGAATGTCAAAATTTCTTCAAATTATATTTAAAACTTTTATTAAATTTTTCAGTTTGAGATCGCTCGAGTTATCAATTCTCCAAAATTTAGGGAAAAGAATTCTTTAAATTAGAGACCAATATCTTAAAATACGAAATTTTTATTTCAAAATAAAACATCGTTAGTTGTGGTTTTTTTGTTTCATATAACTTAAGAAAAAGTTTTTATTATTTAAATTTTCAAATCTGATATTTCGAGGATTCAAAAATTTATATTCGTAAATTTTTTAATAAAAATAATTATCTTCTCTTCTCATTTAAGGCCTCAAATATTCCAAAGCTAAAATTTTTTAAATACTTTAATAATGACATGAAAGTTCACAAATATTTTATATCATATTTATAAAAATTTAATGCATTATTTATAAAAATTTTATGCCCTATTTTTTATTTATAAAAACATTTTCATGCCAACACAAAAACTATATTCGTGAAAAAATGATTAAAGATTCAAAATTTCTTCATTTTAACAAGGCTAACAATCTATAATCTCGATATTTATGCAGATGATCATTAAAAAAATTTTTCTACGGTCACAAGTTTTCAATATGAAAAACCTGTATTTGAAAATGTCAAATTTTTAGACTTGCGAACTGTATGACAAACAGTTGTTTTTTTGATTTAAAACTCGTGAATTTGTTAATAAAAATTTATTTACTATTCTTCATTTGGAGCACCAAACATTTTAAAACTGGTACTTAAATAAATTTTGTACTGGCATGGATGTAAAAAAATTTTAATTTTTGTTATAAAATTACAACAATTAAGAAAGTGAAACTCTCACGAATATTAATGTTCTAAATTAAAAACAAACTCAAGTCTGCTAAATTAGTTGCATGTGTCTTAGTGAATTTATGTGCTGCATTATTATTTTGTATTTAATAATCAACCTGTTATAAATATGCAATCAAATTATTAATATATAATTTTGATAGCTAGAAAAAATTATTTAAATTCGCCTCGGCATTACAAATAATTCATACATTTCATGAAACATCTCAATTCTCAAAAATCATTGAATAAAATAAAGTGCTCGTAATTACTTTTTAGTCTGAACCCTTGAATTTAAAAGTAATTTTGCCTACAGTCGATCGTAGAAAACATAACTGAAAATTACGAAAACTTTTTACATAAATTTCACAAAAAGTTTTCAGTTACATCATTTTATTTATTTTTTTTTTTTAATTCAGTTTTACAATTTTTCCCTTTCACAATTCTGCAACTTCACAGGCAGTCTTAATAATAAATGATCGACAATTTTAATTACTAACGTCTGCAAACTCTTTTAACGAAAATTGTAATAATTAAACATCAGTCACGTAAAATAAATTAAGCCGAGCCAATAATCGCCGATCCATAACTGTGAAATATTGTAGAATACTCCCATGTGTACGATGGAAAAAAATTTTTAGCCCCAAACAATCGATTTTTTGATCGGAAAAGGTAAAAGTATGTTTTCCTATGATCCTTAGAGATACATTTTGTCAGTTATTCTTGTGAAAAGTGTCCAATTTCATCACGTGTAGGAAAATAATATTTTTTTTACGCTCGTAAAAAAAATCAATTTTTTTTTTACACGTAAAGGAGTAGTAAAAATGTGCAAAGTATTGGCACTTTAACTGGAATTTCGTAATTTTAAATACCTATATCTATATTCAGAAATGAAAAAGGACTTAGTGTATTTTCATATTGTTGTAGTCAAACTATGAAAAATGAAAAACATAATTCAAATTTTCTAAATGACGAAAGACATACCTGGAAAAACTCTCACAATCGACAAAATCTTTTTTTGAGTTTTGGAAAAATTAAATAGAATGGTTTTTAGAAATTGCTCCTCTCGTAATGAATTTGATGATTCCTAAATTGATACCTTGCAATCTGAAGTTTGATAAGATATTTTGAACTTTTTTTTCGGAATCGATATTAAAGATATTTTTCAACTTGTTTCTTCACTCTTGAGTTACACAAAATATTACAATCTGATAGTACTTGAAGATTGAACTCTTCAAAATTTAAATTTAAAATTTTCACAAATAAATTGAAACTTAATATTAAAATAAGCCAATACTTATTTCAATATTTAAATTGATTTAACAAAATTTCTGCATCTATGAATATTGATTATTACAATTTAATTATTTCACAATGTTCTTTGAAAATCGGATTTTTAGTGTCATTGTCTGTAAATTTTGAAATGGTAGCGATTTTCAAAAAATAAATTTAAATTATTTATATTTTTTTGAGTTATAAATGGAGTAACTGTAGATTTTCGATAAAATTAGTCTCACATTTACAATATAAATTAAACAATAAATTAAATATAGTTAAATCATAATATTAAAACTAAATAAACTTAACAAAAATAGTTAAAAATATACACTTCAAATTTCAAATACCTAATATAAAGATCCTAAACTTGTTTCGAATTAGAAAATCCGCAAACTAAAAAATTCACGTTTTTAAAAACTCCAAAAACTACTTTTTGCAAATTAAAACCATCGATATTCAATGTCATCCATTTTGAAGTTTTTGAAATCAAGCTCCAAGATTGAAAATGAAATGTTTAAACTTTCAATGAAAAAAATTCAATCTACACAAATTTATATTCAAATTTGGGTTTTTGAAAATTTACTTTGTGGAAATGGAAAATTTCCTAACACCAAATTCAGGGTTGTGAATGAATCCAGAAAGTTGATGTAAAAAAATTCTAGAATCTGAGATCAAATTCTTTTTCGATATCTGAAAATAAGAATAAATGCGAAAATTTTTGAAACATTGAATTTTCTTTCATAAAAATTTTCTGAAAAAATTTTCGTAGGGGTATTTTTCTTTCTAGACAATTTATTTTGGGAGTATTTCAAGGTGTTTTCACTGCATTTTTGCAAATTGCTGCTTATTAATAAATTTTCTATACATAGTCTTGAAAAAATATTTTAGATATAACAAAAAAAGGAATATAAAAAAATGAAACTGGAATTCAGTCAATTGATATACAAATATCATTGTCATTCATGAAACAAATTCAAAAATTTTTTTAATCAGAATTTCAAAGTTATGAATTTTCGAATGTTCCAAAATTTTGGGATGTTGAACTCGAAAGTACCTATAAAATTAAATTGGAATTTTTGATCTTTTTTTCTGAATCATTCGAATTCAAATATTTTCTTAAATCAAAAAAATTACAACAATTATAAATTAACTTTTCAAAGATCTCATTTTAAATTTTCGAATTTTCATTACAAACTTTTCTATCATCTCATTTTCAATCGTGATCAACACATTTTTTCATCTTAGAGTAATCGTTTCAAAAATTTTGAAACTGGATCCGCAATTTTATTATCAGAATAACGTTACAATTGATTTACAAACATTATCCATCATTTTAAAAAATAATAAAAAACTATTAAAAACCATTTTCCGTATAAACCTGTACGTTTGAATTTCAAAAACGTCAGTAAAATACCACAAATCGTGTGTATTAACTTCATCGATGTAACGGAATTCTCGAACTCCAACATTTCATTTCATTTTTAATTGAAATTTTATCGTTTTTACAAGTTTCTAGATACGTTCAATCATTGCTTTCACGAAATGGAAAACTGAAATTTCCAACGTCAATATTGAACGTTGTAATCCACAAAAGGAATTCACGAATTTTTTATTTTCCAGCAGATAACAATGTCCATGTTCGAGTAATATCATCATCGATTTTCGAATTCCTAACTTTGTAAAAACTCATAAAAAACTAATGAAAAAAGTTTTACTCATAAACTCGTATATTTACATTCAAAAAACGCAAACAAAGGCACGAAAAAATTGTTTCGATTGTTTGTATTGACTTCAATGATGAAATAAGTTCTCAAACTTCAGGATTTCCAATATTTCGAGATTGAACTGTATTGTTTTATAAGTTTCGTAGTTCGCTTCATCATCTATATTACAAAACAATCAACGGAATTTTCCAACATCGATAAAAAATATTGTATCTCGCAAATTGAATATATGAATTCTTTTTTTTCCAAAAGATGAAAATTCTTTCACGTTTGGCTCATTTATACATTGATTTTTAAATAAAAAAAAAAAGAATCAAAAAAAGATATTTAGTAATATTGAAAAATACAAAAAATCACATATTACAATAATATAATATAAAACATCAAATACTGAAACCTGCTAACTGCATTCATTAATTTTATGTTTCATTTTCCAGCGGTTAAAAAACTTTTCCACGCTCAAACGCTCGAATGACTTTTTTCTCTATTATCATTCTGCCATAAAGCGTAATGTTTTTGCGTGTAGTAAAAAGTATACAGGGAGTATTCTATGCATATATTGGGTATACAGTCTGTGTCGCTTGTTGAATCCATTTTCGTTTAGCGCCACAATCATATAATCCCTGCGTTTTCCAGCTTTTGTACATTATTCTCTAAACCATATATACATTATTATTGAAGCATCGGAATGTCGTGTATGTGTTGATAGATGTGCGGTATTAAGAGGTGAAAAGCGAATGTTTATATCGTGTCTCGCTTTGTATCGTGTCTTAGAGCGAAACATATATTACATAAATCCCCGATGAACGAACCCTTACAAGTGAAAAAGTCAAGAAAAGCAAAGCGTTTAAGGCGAGAAAAAATCACCGTCTCCGCTGCAGTGAAATGCAGTTTTTTCCCCAAAATACACGGATTTACTATATGTATTATTTTCTGAAAAATAAAAAAAATATTTTTGAGATTCTAAACGATTTGAAAAGGTTCTATAAAATAGGATTTTTATTCTATGTTTATAAAGTTTACAATGTTGAAAAATCACACGAATATTTTTTTTTTGAAATGTACTGAAAATAATTTAGAACCTTGAAAAAACAAATTCACCGTTTTTTTTTTATTATTACATTCGACGATAATTTTTTTTAAACCAGTGACATTTTCATAAGAAATTAAAAATTTTTTGTAAGAAAATATTTTGCAATTTTCATGAAAAAAATTGTGTGTAAACATTTCTACATGCAATAAAATTTTATAAGAAAAGTTTTTATCACAAAAATCTTTTCGACTTTTTTTTAAAACTATGAATGTCATCGTCGATGATTGAATGAATTTTTTTCGTCAACGATTTTGATGTTTTAAATCATTGATGGTACATCTCAGAAAAAAATTATCGTGTGATTTTTCAAAATTATAAACTTTATGAACATTTTCATTGTGACGTTGCCAGTGAAGTTGACAATTTGCAAACATCGTCTGCTGCGGTTACACACTCGCTACAATATGTGGAAAATAGAATGACCTCCTTGACTCACAAAGCAGACGATGTTAACTAATCTTTCACGTCACGAACGATGCCATTATATAAGTTGAGTTTTGGCAGAAACCGAATAGTATTTCCAGATGGATTTTTTTGAATTATTGAACTGCATGGAAACGTTCCAATAAATAATTGCGAAGAAGGTAACTGAATTTGATGAAAATAAATGTATGAAGTAAAAATATTTTCATATGTACATTGAGAGAAATTTTTGGTTACAGCAATCATAGATTTAGTAAAATGTAAGCCCACCAAAGTTTTAGGTAGTACAGCCATAACTTTATATATGATAACCAAATTATTGGTTATTGCAACCTAAGTATCAGTCATAAAAATTGAGCATTAATTGCTATAACAGAAGCTTTGGTTGTCGTAACCAAAGTTTTAGTTGTAGTACCCAAAACTTTGGTGGGTGCAAATTTTACTAAATCAATGGTTGCTGTAACCAAACCATTTTTCTACGTGTAAGGTCGAAACTCTGCCAATAATGAACATTACTTGAAAAATTGGTAGAAAGTTAACTTTACCCGTAGTAACTGTCAAATTCAATAATATTGAAAAATATTCCGGTCGCTGGATGAAATTCATTTATTGAAAATTTTTATAGATCAAACATTTTTAAGGTTGGGGAAAATGTGTAACACTATTGCAGGGTTCGACATTTTCTAAGAAAATACATAAAATAATTAATTGCGTATGAACGTTGTTAAAATTAAGGAAGAAATCAAATCAAAATAAAATTATATTGATATCGACTCACAGTTCACAGTTAAAGATCAAGGAGCTATGAAATTCTCTGTACTTATTTCTAGTTATTCGTCGTTTTCGTTGTATATACGAAATTTGTAAACTTCTATTTTCCGAATTCAATAATAATTGATAATCCAGAATTTCTATGAGCTGATTTTTTGAGTTTCGAGTGATGACTATAAAAATGCTGTTCTTGGGATTCTACAACAAGAAAAATTTGTGTATTTGAAGATTTTCATCATAGACCTTACATTTTTAAATGCAAGCTTAGATTTTTTAAGATGCAGATGCTTTTGTTTGTTCAAGTGAAACGTCTTGTGAAAAGTCAATATACAGTACAGGACAAAGGTTTAAATACACCGAAAAAAAATTTTTTTTCTATTTAATTTGTTGATTAAATATTATTGTCTTATTTTATTCACACATGAGTTATTTGTATTAAGTCTTTTACAGATTAAAAAAAACTTTTTAACAAATCTTTATATATTGAAATATTTTTAATAATTTAGTATCATATTATTATCTGAATATTTCAAATTTCTGAATATTTATAAAAAATTATTAATATCTCATCAATTTCATACATAGAAAATATTAAAATGTTTTTTCAATCATTTTCTCTAAGTGTATTCGGCGTATTCAAACTTTTGGCTGGTATCATATTTTCAGTACTAGTTAATTTCATGAGACTGCGTTTTTTAAACACCAATTCGCAATATTTTGGAAAGTTTTTTTTTTCACGAATTTTCATATCCAAGTTTTTGAATAAACGAATTCATGCATTGCGAGTAAAAGCAAAGATCAAACAAGTTCGTCACAGACCAATAATAGTATATTGTAGACTGAGCGGGAAAACGGGCGTTTTCGGGCCACGTACAAAGTTGACAACGACATGGCTACACCGAGCACGAGGCGAAGCCGAGTGCTGCGAGGTGTAGCCTTGGAGTTGTCAACTTTGTACAAGGTGGAAACGCCCGTTTTCCCCGAGGTGTACATACTATTTTCTCCGCTGCAAGAGCGAGAGAGCGAGTTTGGTGCTTCGCTGGCGAGAATCGATAATAATCGATTCGAGG
>JAPYZL010171536.1:0-20884 GCA_030522825.1 Platygaster orseoliae
ATACTTTGAATAAAAAATTTGAAAAACTCGAGATATCTTGTTTATTTTGCGATTAATGGAATCAGTCTCGAAACTTAATGGACGCACTGTGTAGATTTATGGACATCAATGTTCCATGATTCGAAGTTCGATTGATTTTCAGTAATTGTATAGATTTTTGGAAAATTAAATCAATATAGATTTTTTATTTTTATGTTTCGTATTTTTTTAATGTTTATGCAATTTTCTGCTATTTTTTAGTATTTTTTTTATTAACTTTTAGAATTTAAATACATTGTTCTCTACGCTTTTCAGAATTTTATTCAATAGAATTCAGACTTTTTTAGATTAATAGGTATTTTTACAAACTTAAAAAAAAATGATTTTTTTCATAAAACTCTTCTACATTTATTTTTTCTTAAAAAACTTTGTAGTTCGAACAATTTTTCAGTATTCTTACTATATAGAAATTTACAGAATTTGATGCTCTAGGGTTCAAAGTTTTATAGATTGCTATCATTTTCGTAGATTATAATTTTTCTTCATCATTCACTGGATTGAAGAAATAAAGTATACATTTTTTTCAAGAAAATTTTTTTTCGAAGCTAAGATAATTTTTTTGTGGTAGTAAAATTCAACATTCTGAATTTCCTTTGATTTTGACAATTTCTATGAAACCATTTATTATGTCTCTAGATTTCATAAGGTTCATTTTTGATACACTATTAATATTTTTTGCATTATAATTCATAATTTGTTTTCGTTCTATTTATAATTAAAACATTGTTTTTATTGTTTGATGTAATAATAAATTTCAATGAAAAATTATTAAATAATATTAAATAAATAATATCAATATAAATAATTGTTGTAAAATAATATTGAAACAAAAAATCATCAAATAAAAATTAAATAAAACAATATTTCCAGTGTTAGATGTAATAATAAGTTATTATTTCCTACTTTGAGGAGAAATTTGACACTCTAAAAGAATGAATCGTTACTCTCAGAGTAGTCGAATCTCCCTTTAAAATTCTAGTCAGATTCCTCTTTAAAAAATAAATCAAGCTAAACCCTATGATTACTGAAATTCCACTACTTTTGCGTAACTCTGACTTTACAAAAGCGAAAAATCACAGAGTGCAAAATTCTCTCTTAGAAATTACAAAACTACTTGAATTTTAAGTAACCACTTTTCAATTAGTTACACCAACTTTTTTTCCGTTTATTCATCATTCCCAGAACTTAAACTAAACTAAACTAAATGAACTTTTCCCCTTTTTTACTTATCTACAATTTTTTCTTCTTATTTCAAAATCATCATCTCTTCATTCTACGTTCTATCCAAAGTAAATAACTAATTCCTTGTCGAATGTAGCAAAAATTTCGAACATACAATACAAATCTGACTAATCCAATGCCCGATGACGAAAGACAATGTAGATACGTGAATCGTCGACTTGACCCGCGAGAAATACGCGAGCGCGTAAAACGTTCACCCACGCAACATCTCTCAAGCCCACGGATCCATCAATGAAAATAAAGCATCTAGAGTTTTAGAGCTCCTGGAGTTGAACGCGCAAGGCATTTCACGAGCGGTAGGCGTTTGGGGTGGCCGTATCGACCCCCGCGCTAACCCGGCGAAGTTCAGTATTCGCGGAACCATCATCCGACTCGAACACTAAAACTATCACATTTTTCGCCGCGAACATTTACCCCCCTTTCCCCTATCCCTTTTTTTTCAATACTCGATGTGCCGATCCGAGTAAACGAATAATCACTACATTCGAATTATCGGATCTTGGATTCTTCGAAGCCGATACAAAATAACGTGAGTTTTTTGCCATAATTGAGGTTTTACTGTATTTGATGTTACGAGAGTAGTAGTTGCGGGTAACACTGCGAATATGAGTGATATTGGTGATTGGGAATTCTCTATTATATATATATTTAAACATAATTTAAATGAATAATAGTTTATTTATATCACTAGTCTGTTCTAGTAAATCTTTTTCCCTGCTTTTATTTTAATTTTTAATATTGTAAAATATTTGAATTTTTTTTTAAAGTCTACAAGTATTTCTAACCCTGCCAAGCAATAATAAAAGTATTTCTAAAATTAAATTAATTTTTTTTTAATAATATTTAGATATCGTCATAGCGATCTTCATTAAATGTCATGAAAAAGTCAACAAAAATTTCTCTTTGTTTCGAAGATTCAAACAATAATTACTGAAACTTTTTTTAATTTTATACATCTGATTTCGAACATTTATAGAAATTTTCGTTAATCACCGTAAAATCTTTTTAATAGGCCTATAATTTATAAATTTGTTTTGAAATCAAAGAAAAGCTTGTAAAATTACTTCCCAGTCTTCACACGATATAAATTTTTTTACTGATCTTTCAACTTTCTTAAAAACAATGGAATTTACGCATTTTCTTTTAGAAATTGTGTAAATTCCATTGTTTCCATTTCTAAAAGAAAATGCTTCAAATTTTTAATCTCGGAAAATTTTTTTGAATTTTTAGCATATGTAAATACGTGTATATGTCTTCTATATCGTGGAAAATTTTTGAAAATCAATGAAACATTGAAAATCCTGAAGCTTTTCAATAATCATGAAAAACTAAGAAAATTTGTTGAAATTCAGTTATCATTTAGAGATTTTAAAAATTAAAAAAAAGTTTTTCAAAACTTTCTGTAGTTTTTCAACTTGTTCGGAATTTTCGGTTTTTCATAAAAAATGTACAAATATAATCTCAAAATTCAATGACATTTTCTACATAAAAATAAATTGTTTTTATTTTTCAGAATTATGAATAATTGTTTTTTACTATGTCTTCAATTTATCGAAATTTCAGACATAATTAAAGCTATTGAAAACTTAATTTAATTTATAGAAAATGTAAACAACATTGAAAAATAAAATAATATTAAAATGCATTTTTTTAAAAATATAACTTATCTCCCTCTCAAAACAGATTAAAGTTAAACATAAGGAAAACCAAAAATCTTGTTTTTCGCCCTTGATTCCAAAAATACATCAATAATACGAATACATTAAAAATATGTCTGATTAAAAATTTTTTTACACAATAATAATCAATCTCAGTGTCACTTACTGAAGTTCTTTAAACTCACTTTAAGTTCACTGAGAAACTATTTGTTATACTTAAATAAATTTTTAGTACAGACAACCAAATTTAGGTTTTCGCTAACTTGAAATTTAATTCAACTTGGAACAGATACACATAGATATAAAAAATTTCTTAATACGTATACTCCATGATTTTTTAATTTTTTTGTTTATTTTTCGTTATAAGATTTTGTTTGTTATTTGAATAAGATATAAATTAATAAATTAATCATTTTTTTTCTTTACAATGAATCTAATTGATTCAGTTAAATTAAATTTTTTTCTTTTAGAATGATGAATGCAACATATTTTCTTATCATCGCAGCTATAACTTTTTTTATTTCACGACAAAGTATGGAATAACAACTTAAAACTAATTCCACTTGCATCAGAAATGGAAAGCAAAATTCTTACAATGCGTTCTTCATAATTTCTGAATATTTTTGTTCTGCTTGTCGTATTTTGTAGAATAAATCCAATGAATTTAAATAAACAGAACTTATTCCATAGAAAATGATGAGAGTATCATTTTTTTCAGTCTAGTAGCAATAATTTTTTAATCTAATTTATTATACGAAACAGAGCATGAAGTCGTAGTTAAAATTTAATTCAACTTGGAACAGGTATAGATATTGAAGATTTCCTGATACGTACTTCAAGATTTTTGAATATTTTTGTTCTGTTCTTTGTTTCAAGAGTAGTCACAGTAGCCACACACACTTGAGGAATGCAGTTTTTACTATGACTATATTTATTGACAAAAAACGAACGCAGTAGGAGAATTCGTCTCATTAACATAGACGTCAGCAACATACATAACATTACTACATACTTGGTAGTAGGGATAAATTAGGGGCAGGGCTCGTCAACTCAAACGGGGCTTTTGACTAATCGTTGGGATATATCTGTATATACAATATATATAGATATATCGTGCTGTGAAATAATTTCTGGAACCAGACACCAGAGGCGCTGATTTTATATATATAGATATATTGTGCTGTGAAATAATTTCTGGAACTAGACACCAGAGGCGCTGATTTTAGTCATTCGAATAACACGGGAGTCGACGAGCCCTGATTAGGGGAAAAATCACCAATGTAAACATTGTAAAAAGGTGATTCATCAAGTGAAATCAAGGAAGAAAACACGTTCGAAGCGAATTGCATTGCATTGTTATTGGGAGAAAATACGCAATTACATAACATTACTACATACCTTATGACAGCGCGATTTATAAGAATACACAAGTATCGCATTTGGCCTCAAGTCCATTACGTATTTACAAGTGTAAATCGTGAGGACCAGAGACATCGAGCTGAGAATCCGCGCTTATAAGTCCATTCTCGACTAATTTATTATTGCGAGAAAAATTATACCTCGCGCTCCAAGTGGCAGGTGCACGAACTACTTGATGTGATATCTGGTTTCGAGGCTCGCAGCAGAGGAAATTAGTGTGTACGCATTCTTCAATAGTTCAATAACTGAGTAATTCTTCGTACTGAATTTTTCAGTATTGTTTCCGAACCCCCCCCCCCCCCCCCTCCCTCTTCCACTTCGACTCGATTTAATATAACAATATCGATTTAACATTTTATATATTAGATTATATATTATTTTATTAATAATATCGATTTGATACTCGATTTAATAAATTTTCAACTCGATTTAATAATTTTAAATGGATTGGTGTAGGGAATTTAAGAAATAGTTCTTTCAGGAAACAAATTTAATTCATTTTCAGTATTTGAAAGATTTTTCAAAAAGAGAACCATACCTTCATAAAAATATAGTAAATTCGATGATAGAAAATTAGAAGTTTTTGTGACTCGTCATACTGATTTGCGAGGAAATTTTACTGAAATAAATTTATAAATTTTGCTGCTAGTGTTTTTTTTTCTGTTGATGTATTTATAAAATTGTGAAATATTTGTGTGTTTTTCCATTTGTTAATAGTAATTTTATAAATAAGTGTCATACACTTTTTGCGTTACAATAAACGTTACAATAAAAATAAGGTTTATAAAAATTCGTGCTCTGTCTGTATTTCCAAATATGATTCAAGAAAAAAAAAAAATAAATAAATACTTATAATCATGGCATATTATAAAAAATTCGTTTCTGATTAAAAATTGTAGTTGTAATTTCAAAAAATAAGTAAAACGTTTATTGATGTGACTTTCAATCAATCAATATTACACAGTGATCAAAGAATGAAATGACACTACAGTTACATAACAGTGATTCCCATTCATGATATAAGGTATACTATTTCGATTTCATGCTAATTTTGAATTTTGCTAAGAGTGGCACGACTAAAATAGGTACATTATTCCATAATTATTCCATATAACGTTTCACTCGTGAGTCAATATTTTGGCATTTGGCCAAATGCGTTTGGATTGCATTCGGATTTGAAAGCGAAGAATTTATTTATCACTTCGAAACCGTAATCTCAAAAAAATTTTCCCACCATTCCACAAAAAAGAAGACAAGTCAAAATAATCCAATATTGTCATTAAATCAAAAAATTTCGAAAAGTCATCGATTGAGATTTTATATCCCAGAAAAACTGTCAAAAACGTCTTTGAACAATGCAAAAATCGAATCGTAAAAAAATCATGTTCAGGATTCTTTCTTTTTTATCATAAAACTCTTTGATACAGGTAAACTAGGGGTTGGGGGAGGGTTGTACTCGATGACTATTAACCGAAAGTGGAGTGGCTTCGATTTCGGTAAAAGGCACAAGGCCAAGACGGAATTGTGCTTTTTCTTAAGCTGTCCTGGCTTTTTGGCAATACTCCAATCGTACTAAAACGGAGATATCAAATGAGTACCAAATCGAGGTGTAGTTTGGTCACTGGCCCATATTACACTTTTAGTATTCATACCAACTTTTCTATTACCTTCTCTGATTTCTCGTTAAAAATCTCATTTGTTATGAAATAAAATGATTTATACGATATTAATGAATGTTTACTTAAATATTTACGATTTATGTTTTTTACATTATCATTTATTTAAAGAGACTGATCCTAATGAATGTTTTGATTTATTTCTATCGCAACGTTCAATCGATCCATCATTTTTTTTATTCTCAAAAAATGTTTGTTCATATACTGTAATCGTTTTGTAAAGAATAAGTTAATTTTTTTATTGTTAGTCAAAGAAAAACAATCGGACTTGTTCAGTTCTGAAAATTTTGTGTACGAGTATCGGTTTCGATTTATCTTAAATTGAATACGTTTTTATAAAAAAATTGTTGCGATGGCTTAGATAATTAAGTTTTACTTGAACCTAGAAATTATTCTGATTTTTGCAACGATAATTTTGTGTCATTTCATGCATGCATATGCTTTGTAATTTTAAATGTATTTCTAATTGCATTTAAATTAAAAAATTACTGCTTCAAGTTCAGTATCCAATGAGTTAAATATTATAAACTTTGAAATTCTAGTATTTAGATATTTATGAATTCTACTCCTCAAAAAAATTTGTAATTTTTAATTTCAGCACGTGTAAAGTTATACAACACTGAAATAAAAAAAAATCTTTCAAAGTGAATTATCTTCTTAACAAACAATCAAAATGTAACACATGCAGTCAAAAATTAAAAAATTGGAAGGTATGAACTTCGAAATTAAAAAAAATTAAGGACGAAAAAATACAGAATTTGTAATGGTAAAACTGGTCTATGTTTTTAAATAAACAATTTGGACTTTTTTTGATTGGTTGTGAAAAAGGAAAAATTATTTTCAACTTTCATTTTTGATAATTTTCATGAAGTCATAAGATCACAATTTTGGTATAAAAAGTTATGCGAAATTAATGTTTACGAAAAAAAAATTGTTTTATTGTGAGAAATCATCACTAGAAGTTAAAAATACGAAAAATTGAATATTTTAGTATTCGAAATTCTTGTGCTTTTCTGAAAATTCTATATAAAAAAAGGACGGTAAATAGTTTTCTATTTCAGTTCATGAAAAGTTGGTTTAATGTTTAGAAAAAAAAATCACTGTCTAATTACATTATGTTTATAAAGTATCGAAGTATAACAAGTGCAAGCAAAAAATAAAAAATAAAAGGCCTAAGACTCAAAATTCGAAAACACTCAGAAATGAAAAAAAAAGAATTCGTATTGGTGAAAGTAGTCTGTTTTTGCCTCGACAATTTTGACTACCATATTTTTGATAAATTCTGAAAATCAAGAATATATTAGCACAACTTCTATCATTTTTTAAGCATATTATTCATGACATGGTATACGTGAAATGAAGTACGTGAAAAAATTAATTAAAAAATTGTAGCATGGCAAATTGTATTAGATATTGGTTATAAAAAAACTAGCTATTTTTTCGGTTGCTGCATATTTTTCTATAATTACGAGCTATTTTAGCTTTTATAGAAATTTTATAGTTTTCTATGAAAATTCTCTAAAATTTCTATGAAACCTCTATGAAAATTTAAAAATCTTATAATTTTATCGAATATGAGTAACACGGAAAAAAAGTCTGTTGATATGAGGCTAACTTGTTTTTTCGTTGATATTTGGTGAACTTTATCATTTTTTAGGCATATTATTTATGAAATTTAGTAATACTTTTATAGCATATGATGTATCATTTTTAATATTATTCACAATGTATTTTATATTTAATAAATTTATAATTATATTAATTTTTATTATTATCAAGAAAGTATTGAGAATTTCTATAATAATAATTTAATAATAATTTCCACAGTAATTGATCAATTATTATAATATTATTCTTATCAATATTATTGTTTCTAAATGCAGCTTTTGGTATGGAAATTTGTTGATATCATTTTTAAAGTATACTATTTATGAAGTGATATACATATAAACATTAATTAAAAAAATATAAAATGGCAAATTGCTCTAGATATCAGTGAAAAAACTAGAGAGCCATTCATTTACAGCATTTTTTTCTGAATAAGTTGTTTACGATTCATAAAATTATGAGTTACTTGATCTTTCACAGAAATCTTATAGTTTTCTATAAAAGTTCTTTGAAATTTCTATGAAACATCTTGAAAATTTCAAAACCTCATCATTTTTTTAAATACGAGTAAGTAACACGGAAAAAAGTCCACAGATAGGAGCATAATTGGTTTTTTCGTTAATATTCGTTGGTAAACTTTATCATTTTTTAGGCATATTATTTATGAAATTTCGTACTATTTTTAGAGCGTATGATGTATTATTTTTAATATCATTTCCAATGTATTTATAATAAATAAATTTCTAATTATAATATCTTTAATCAATATCAAGAATTTTCATCATTTTTATATTATTACTTTATTGAAAATTTCTTTAATAATTGATAAATTATCATAAAAATATTCATATCAATATCAACGTTTATTATTATTATCTTTTAGTATGGCAATTTTTCAATATAATTTTTAAAGTATATTATCTATGACATGATGTATACATAAAAAAATTGATTAAAAAATATGAAATTGCAAATTTCTCTAGATATTTGTGAAAAAACTAGCTAACCTTTCATTTGCAGCATTTTTTTCTTACGTTTCATGAAATCATGAGTTATTTTAGATTTCATAGAAATTTCATAGTTTTCTATTAAAGTTTTCTGAAATTTCTATGAAACATCTTAAAAATTTAAAAACTTTATATTTTTATTAAATATGAGTAAGTAACACGGAAAAAAATTCCGCAGATAGGAGCCTAATTGGTTTTTTCGTTAATATATTGTAAATTTTGTTATTTTTTTGCATATTATTTATTAAGTTTCGCACTATTTTTAGAGCGTATGATGAATCATTTTTAATATAATTTCCAATCGTAATAACTCTACTTAATATCAAAAATTTATTGAGCATTTTCATAATATTACTATATAAAATAATTCCATAATAATTGATTAATTATCATAAAAATATTCAAATCAATATTAACATTTAATAATATAAAGTTTCATTATTGCAATTTTTTAATATCATTTTTAAAATATATTATTTATGACATGATATACGTGAAAACTATAATTAAAAATATATAAAATGGCAAATTTAACTAGATATTGGTGGAAAAACTAGCTAGCCTTTCATTTGCAGCATTTTTTTCTAAAGAAGTTGCTTACGTTTCATGAAATCATGAGCTATTTGAGCTTTCATAGAAATTTCATAGTTTTCTATGGAATTTTTCTGATATTTCTATTACAATGACTTTACTAGAGTGTAGGGATGTGAAAAATATCAGTTACTACTGATGTTAATCAGTAAGGAGAAATATCAATAAATATCAGTAAAGTTTTGGTGTTACTGATAGTAATATTTCTAGATACAATAATCAATTTGGCGATTTCACAAATTTTATTCATATTATACTAAGGGAATAAGTTTAAAGTCACTATATTACTAAAATTGTTTTTTTCAATATTCCCAGTCAATTCTAAAATTATTTCTTAAATCGTTTATTGGATCATAGTTTTAAACTTATTGCAAATTGAAAAACTTTGGGCAAAGCTATAATGTATGAAAAATATAAAAATGACATAAAAAAATTATAAGATTGAAGTAGAAAAATTTCCTTTTCTTCTATTAATTTCACTTTTTTTCACTTAACTGTGTTCTTTTACAAATTTCCGATGTGCACTCTTAAATTCAGAAAAATCCAATCACACATTTGTTATTTTTTATGTATAAAAATTACGAAAACTTTCTTCGGTTATGCTAGATAAATTTTTTTTAATAAACCATGCATTTATACATAATTATATTAGTTTAAAAAAAGTTATATGCGTAAAATAAGATATTTGACATACGAAATTTCTAGGTTTCAGTGGAAAATGTTACTTTTCTTCTTATAAAATTTGTTTTACTTAACTGGGCCCTAATACCCAATATGAACTTCTGAATCAAAAAATATTCAATCACATATTTATTATTTTCTATAAATAAAAATCATTAAAATATTCCTAACTTTCAGAAAATAAAATTTCTCTTTCATGCAAGAAATGGATATACATAAAAGTTATGTAAAAATCAATCAATCATGTCGGTAAAATACAAAAATAAGAGTGAGTATAAGTTTCCACTGAGGCAAGGAATTTTTCAAATAAAATTTTTTTATTTAACATATTTTCATTTAATACTGTACGACATCAATGAATTTTCGAAAACGCTGCTATGAAGCAATGGTAGTGGAACTTAATGATATTTATTAATATTTATCAGTAAGAAACATCAAGCTACTGATATATTCCATACCTACTAGAGTGAGTCACATTGAGGAATGTATGATGATTTTTTATCGAGTTAATCGCTGTGACGATTGAAATACGTTTGAAACAACCTCGTGGCGTGTTAGTGCAGGTTGAATTTGACTAGTCGATGCAGTTGCATATCCTGAACAAGTGTTGTATAATCAAGAGGCATTGGCCTCAAATGCGAAAGTAGGCCAACGCTTGTACCTCTAACGCTACCGCTGCCTAACGATCACTACCACCCCGGCTCGTTCTCTTTCGCACGTGCGCGTTTTCAACCTCATATTTTCGTATTTTACCTCAATAAATAGTACATTTAAAAACAAATACTTAAATTCATCCAACTGAGAAAAAAGTACAGCAATTACTGCACTGTAAAGTCAGTCAGGAATATTATACTATTTGCTGAATGTTTTTTACAGTTTTTGTCATATCTTTATGTCAGTAGTATAAATACAGAATTATAAAGTAAAATACAAATTGGGCTAATGAGTGTATTTGTCGCCATGTCCCTGATTTCCCGGGAAAAGTAAGGTACCGAATTTCTTGTCATGTTTTGCCGGACAAAAAAGTTCGACCGAATTTTACGATATCAGGTTATGTGCTATACTTTTTACAATAGGATATGAATAGTTGCAATGCACATACTTAATATATTCGTGTAGTATATGAAAAAATGTTTGTTTGTGAATATTTCAGAATGATAACGGCATTACCCGTGCCCTCGGTCAAGGTCTTCCACAAAACTTATTACCAAGAAAAATGCCCTAGAATAGGAAACAGCCAGCCTGGAAGTCCTTTGGCCGAAAGTGAAGCCGTTCTTGCTCTAGTGGACAAGGAACCACCCGAGTACTATTTTTGCGGAAAAGTAAGTTTTTTGAGTTGATTTAATTGCATTACTCAGCTTCGTATCGTGTCTCAATTTTTATCTATAATATAATAATAATTATCTAAAAATTTTTCTAAGCATGTTGAACACGTTCGTGGACAACTTGAATCATTTGAATGAGAAATTCATAAACCAATAGCAATTATATCTCGTTCTGCGATTGTTGTTGGACTTTTAATGTACTTATCCTCTGATAAACGTAGTGAGATGTCAAAGGTCTCGTAATCTCGTGACATTTCAGCATATTTACCTTCTAGAGCTCTATGACCGTCACGTGTATTCCCATTTCCAATCGATTTGTCGCTTCTTTTTCTAGAGAACCATTTTCCATCACGAAATATTCATTGTAATCACGTTGGGAGGTCGTTGGGAATCGAGCAATTTATAAATATTCAAAGCATAAATAACGCTTGAGGTTCGAAAACAACATAATTTTCACATAACTCATTATTTATTATTATGGGTTGTTACAAAAATCCAAGTTATTGATTGTGATTTCATAAAAAGTTTATTCCTGCTTTGTTTTTTCATATGTAAATACAAGATGAAAATTTAACTTCGTAACATACTTCTATTATTACAAATTCAAAATTATTTTTGAATGGGAAATCCAACAAGTTTTACAGTGAATTGCACAAAAAACATAATTCGTACAATTATAACTTTGACTGAAAGTAATTTCTGTTTTAAATAGTATTATACAGTATTATACAGATGTTTCCTGTCACACAATTCTCAAATGCCTACGATTTCCACACTCCATTATGTTTTTTGGTAAATTGAATATCACTGAATTTCCGATTGATCTGCATAATCATCAGAGAAATCGAGAACTGCAACGTGGGCAACGTTTTAAAAGGTCAAAATCGTGGATCAGATAATGAATAAACGTCCACCCTCGCAAGGGTACGCAAAAATATAAGGGGAATGAAAACTCAGTTTGCTTAAGTTTCGCGTTACAAATTGCACTTTTGTTGTCAAATCGTTTTGTTATTGCAAAGAGAAAGTCAGAAGTTGATGCTAAGAAAGTATGAAGTAAATAATAGATTGAAATCAAAAGCTTTCTGAGTGAATGTATTTTTTAATTAAACTTAAGGTCATACTTTTTTCAATATTACAGTTCTTGGCTACGTTATTTCTAGATCAAAGGTACGAATATACACATAATTTTTTCCGATTGTTTTATGGAGATTTTTTGAATTAGTTCCAAGTGTATTTAATTTCAGATTTTATTTCAGATTACAAAGTGTATTTAATTTAATTTCAAAAAATTAGTATTTTTGAGTGCGTTGAATTCATAACTTTTAATTTTCTTTTGTTACTGCGATGCAATATTTTTGAAAAGTTGTAATTTCATTATTTCTTCCTGTTTTTCTATAAAATAATAATAAAATAATTTGATTCGAATTTCGGGAAAAGTTTCAACCACAAAAAACTTTTATATTTTCTCTGAATTGTTACGAAGATTGAAAAATGGTTGATATTTTTCAAAATTTGATTCTTGATAAGTAAAGGAGAGTGAAATTCCAAAACGGAGAAAACGAAACTCGCCTGCAAAATGACGGGCGTGATTCGAGCTCCCCAAGGTCGCGCAACTTTCTGCGCACTCTTTTTGACCACTTTCAAGGCCACCGATGTTTCCTATCATACGCAAAACAACCCCCGTTTCCAGACGCCCACTCGCTCCTTGCGTTACGTCACGAGCTATTTTTGGTTCTTATGGAACGTCGTCACAGTCGCGTACCATTACGTTTTCAGGACCAGGAGCTTTTAGATGAATCAATCAAACTTCAGTTCTGATATCAATATTTTCCTCAATTTATAAGTTTTGATATCCCCATAAAAACACCATGAAATTGAAATTCTTTTTTTATTTTGTAACTTCAAAGATGGTTAGTTAACAAAATATGAATTTGATAATAATGGTATTATTTTGAAGATTTTGATATTTTTATATAATTAACTGTGTAAAATTATCAAAAAATTGTTACGTTTTTTTTTGTTTCAAAAAGAAATAAAATTCAAAAAGTGACTCAAGATGTACGATTATTAACAAAAAAAAAAATATTCAGACGGTAAAGAAACACGCTCAATTTATTGAAAAAGCAATATTATATGAATATTTTAAACATAATTGATTATTTATTCACTATAGTGTTGAATCATACGAAAAGGAAAAATTATGAAATTCAAAAAGAAAATAAAGTAAATATATGAATTGCAAAAGAAATATCAACTTTTATCTTTAGAATTATTTGTACGGAGTAATTTTTTACGTAGTTGAACATTTTTACAATTATTTTACAGCTTAACAGTTTTCAACTTCATATTAAATTTTACTTGATAATGATTATAATAAAGAAATGAATACTCTTCAAAATACTCAAAATTAATAATAATCTCTAAGTAATGACACTTTTCGTGTCTTACATTTTCTTCATAAAGGAAAAATTTTTCACTTCCAAAAGTGACATTGTCCGAGATGGCTCGAGTTTCGATCAATTTTCCGAGTTCTACTTGTTTCTTTTGTTATTGAAGACAACTTTAGCAAATGATAGTGCAGTAGTGTATGTAACGTTCTGAATTGGAGCATAATCCATCTATCACAAAGTTCAATTGTCTTCTCGTCTCAAATCGCATCCACCAGAAATCGCGAGGAAGCAAAAAAGCTCCTTGTCCGAAAACAATAGAAACTATTCAAAGCGCCATTTTTATACACGATCAATACTTCGTTTCTGAACTTCAGGTTTTTTATGTGATGTAACTAAATCACGTTAATATTGAATTAAAAATATTGAATATCAACATTAAGTTTAAGAATTCATTATACAACATGAAAAAATTCTGACTGATATATTGTTATTTTATGTTATTTTATATAAATTTAAAGTATTTCAAAATGCAAAGAATTTCATGTACATGCAAGGTTTAACACTTTTTACAAATTTATGGAAAATTTGTTTTGAGTTAAATTCACTTTCTGGCGATGATTTACTTATCTACTTACTTTTTTCTTAAGACGACTCGGAAGTTACTGTAGTGCGAGAGAGATGCATAGAATGGAAACTAAATGAGAGGAAAAAGGATGAAAAGAGAATGTCTTCCGAGTCGTTTTAATTTTTTGAAGTCGAATCCCATTAAAACGTAAGTAAATTCAACTCAGAATTTCACTTTATTAATATTTTCAAACATTCAATTATTTTTTTTTTTTTTTTGATAAACTATTGTTTCTCAAATAAAATATTGTAAATGTAACACTACTATTGCGATTTTCGTCGGATTTATTTTACTTTTTAAAATCTCATATGGAGAAAATTGTTATATTGTATAAATTAAAATATGTATGCCAGTTTTTACTGTATAAATTCGAAAAATGTAAAACAACTGACTTTTTTAATTGAAAAAATGCTGAGTTCACCGTACAAGATAATAGTATTAATTACCACATTTTTTCTCAGTGTTATGTCAATTTGTCATAATTATTCTCAATCAGTAAATAGCAATGGTAAAACCTATCCATCGGAGAAAAAATATAATAAGATAAATGTAACATTCTGCTAAAAAAGATTTTTTCTTTCTTGTCAGTTTTCATTAATTGTCACTACTAAGTACAACAGAACAGGTGAACATCGATATTTTTTTAAGGTTTTCTTTTCCTTCACTTTTCATTCTTATTCTACATAACGCCACTCTGAAAGTGCCAAGTGGCACAAGGGCACGTCAAAAATGTTTCGGGAAAAGAAGTTCAATTTTCCCGGCTGAAGCAAGCGAAGCGAGACGTTTCAAATTATTGAAACTAATGAAAACTAATGAAAACTTATTAAACTAATGAAAACGTCTTGTATGGGTATGATCATATAATAATTGACCAGCATTTTGTTTGTTCATGCTTCGAGAAATAAATAGTTACCAATAGAATACTTACTTATTCAGGGAGGGGTATCGTTTCAGTTGTCGAATCCGTGTTCAATTGCGCTGTCACTTCTGTTTCATTTGATAAACCAGATGTAGTACTGCTTGTCGTGACAGTTGGTGAAGCCTGATTGACAGTAGAATTGGTTAGAGTGCTTGCTAATTTATGATCATATGTGTGGTAATTGATGATCATATTTTTGACCTAAAGTAGTTTTAAATGATTGAGGTATGAATGTACGTAGGTGTAGCAGGTAATTGAATTTTGAGGACAATATTCTACAAAATCACTTGATAAAGATGAATAAAACTGATGTAAACGTCTCGTATGGGAATGATCATAAATTAATTCACTAGCATTGTTTTTGTTAATGATTCGAGAAATAATTTTTTACTCATAAGAATACTTACTTGTTCAGCGAAGGTTGTCGTTTCAGTTGTCGCATCCGTGTACAATGCGCTGTCCCTGTTGTTTCATTCGATGAACCAGCGGTTGTACTGCTAGTCGTGTTAATTGTTAAATCCTGATTGACGGCAGAATTTTTTAGAGTGTTTGCTGATAGATCATGTTTGTGACATAAAGTTGTTTTCGAATAATTGAGGTACCAAAGTATGGTGGTGTCTTAGCTTATTCAAAGTAGAGGATAATATCTTACAGAACCACTTGATTAAGTTAAAAAAAACTGATGAAAACGTTTAGTATTGGAACAATAACGAATTAATTGACTAGAATTGTGTGTTTTGATGATTCTAGAAATAAATTTTCACCAATAGATAACTCACGTGTTCAGGGAGTGGTGTCGTTACAGTTGTCGATTCCGTGTACAATTTCGCTGTCACTGTGGTTTCATTTGATGAACCAGCCGTAGTACTACTGGTCGTGTCAGTTGCTGAAGCCTGATTGACATAAGAATTTGTTAGAGTGCTTGCTGATTTATGTTCACGTTTGTGACTTGATGTTGTTTTCAAATCATTGAGGTATGAATTTATGGTGGTGTCTCAGTTTATTGAATTTCAAGGACAATATCTTACAGAACCACTTAATGAAGTTGAAAAAAAATGATGGAAACGTTTGATATTGAAACAATAATGAATTAATTGACTTGCATTGTGTTTTTTGATGATTCGAGAAATTAATTTTTACCATAAGAATACTCACTTGTTCAGGCAGTGGTGTCCAGCCCTGGATTTACGTAAGGGCCAAAAGGGCCCATGGCCCAGGGCGGCAAATTTCAAAGGTCGAAAGATTTAGTCAGAAGATCTAGTGATAAATCTCTAAAAGAAAGGTCACCAATTTTTTTTTATTGCTGATGACCTTTTTCCTTTTTTTTTAGGAAATTTATTTGGTTAGAGGAAATTTGTTATGCTATGTTTCAAAAGGGGCGGCGTTTCATCCGCTGTCGAATCTGTGTTCAATTGCGCTGTCACTGTTGTTTCTTATGATGAACCAGCCATAGTACTGCTAGTCGTGTCAGTTGTTGAAGCCTGATTGGCGGAAGAATTGGTTAAAGTGTTTGCTGATTTATGATCATGTCTGTGACTTGAAGTTGTTTTCAAATAATGGAGGTATGCATGTACTGTGGTGTCACATGTTATTCAATATGAAGGACAATATCTTACAGAACCTCTTGATGAATATAAAAAAAACTGATGAAAACGTCTTGTATGGAAATGACCATAAATTCATTGACTAGCATCGAGTTTCTTAGTGATTCAAGAAATACATCTTCATCCATAAGAATACTTACGTGTTCAAGGAGTGGTGTCATTTTATTTGTCAAATCCGTGTAGCATTGCACTGTCAATGTTGCTTCATTTGATATACCAGCTGTAGTACTGCTAGTCGTGTCAGTTGTTAAAGCCTGATTGACGGTGGAATTTATTACAGTGCTTGCTGATTTATGATCATGTTTATGGCTTGAAAATGTTTTCAAATGATTGAGGTACGAATGTATGGTGGTGTCTCAGCTTATTGAATTTTAAGAACAATATCTTACAGGACCATTTGATCAAGTTACAAAAAAACAGATGAAAACGTTTAGTATTGGAGCAATAACGAATTAGTTGACTAGCTTTGTTTGTTTTGATGATTCGAGAAACAAATTTTCACCAAATGAATACTCACTTGTTCCGGGAGTGGTGTCGTTTCAGTTGTCAAATCCGTGTACGATTGCGCTGTTACTTCTGTTCCATTTGATGAACCAGCTGTAGTACTGCTAGTCGTGACAGTTGTTGAAGCCTGATAGTAGAATTTGTTAGAGTGCTTGCTAATTTATGATTATGTTTGTGAAAATTCATGATCATGTTTGTGACTCGAAGTTGTTTCAAATGATCGGGATATGAATGTGAATTGTGCTGTCACTCTTGTTTCATTTGATGAACCAGCTGTAGTACTGCTAGTCGTGTCAGTTGTTGAAGCTTAATTGACCGCAGAATTTGTTAGAGTGTTCGCTGATTTGTGATCATGTTTGTTACTTGAAGTTGTTTTTAAATGATCGAGGTCCCTGGTGATCCCGCGGAGATATCGCGCGGTATCGCCACTGAAGACATATCGAAATCGTCCTGATTTTCAATAAAACTATTTTTAATGTGACCAAAAATGATGTAACTAGTACGAAAATGACTCACGAATGTGATTTTATTCGTTTATTAAATAAATAACGGTTGAGCCGAATGACACAAAATGTATAACTATATACATGCTATAATGTATATAGATATACATGATGTGTAATTCGACTCGATTGTTATTTATTTAATAAACTCAAAAAACCACATTTGCGAGTCATTTTCGTTCTAGTCATATCATTTTTAGTTATACTATAAAAGGTTTTATTGAAAAAAAAAGACAATTTCAAGGTTGTCTTAAGTGTCGATATCGCGCGATATCTTTAAGGGATCACCAAAGGTATCAATGTATGGTGGTGTCTCAGCTTATTCAGTATGAAAGACAATATCTTACCCAACCACTTGATCGAGATAAAAAAAAACTGACGAAAACGTATTATATGGAAATTATCATAAATTAATCGACTAGCATTGTTTTTCTTAGTAATTTGATAAATACATCTTCACCCATAAGATAACTCACTTGTTCAGGGAGTGGTGTCGTTTCAGTTGTCGAATCCGTGTACAATCGCGCTGTCACTGTTGCTTCATTTGACAAACCAGCTGTAGTCATGTCAGTTGTTGAAGTTTGATTGACAGTAGAATTTGTTAGAGTGCTTGTTAATTCATTATCATGTTTGTGACCTGCAGTTGTTTTTGATTGATTGAGGTATGATCGTATGGTTGCGTCGCAGCTTATTGAATTTCAAGGACAATATCTTACAGAACCTCTTGATGTAGATAACAAAAATTCATGAAAACGTCTTGTATGGGAATGATCAGGAATTAATTGACTCGCATTGTGTTTGTTGATGCTTCGAGTAATAAGTTTTCACCAATTGAATACCCACTTGTTCAGGGAGTGGTGTCGTTTCAGTTGTCGATTCCATGCTCAATTGCGCTGTCACTGTTGCTTCATTTGAGGAACCAGCTGTAGTACTGCTAGTCGTGACAGTTGTTGAAGCCTGATTGACAGTAGAATTTGTTACAGTGCTTGCTAATTTATGATCATGTTTGTGACTTAAAGTTGTTTTTAATGATTGAGGTATGAATGTACGTAGGTGTCTAAGCTTATTGAATTTCAAGGACAATATCCTACAAAACCACTTGATAAAGTTAAAAAAAAATTGATGAAAACGTTTATTACTGGATCGTCAATGAAATAATTGACTAGCATTGTGTTTGTTAATGATTCAAGAAATAATTTTTATCTATAAGAATACTTACTTGTTCAGGGAAGGGTGTCATTTCATTTGTCGAATCTGTGTACAATTGCGCTGTCTGTTGTTTCATTTGATGATCCAGCTGTAGTATTGCTAGTCGTGTCAGTTGTTTAAGCCTGATTGACAGTAGAATTGGTTAGAGTGCTTGCTAATTTATGATCATGTTTGTGAATTGAAGTTGTTTTAAATAATTGAGGTATGAATGTACGTACGGTTGTGTCTCAGCTTATTGAATTTCAAGAACAATATCCTACAGATTAACTTGATAAAGATGAAAAAAACTGATAAAAATGTCTTATATGGGAATGATTATAAAGTAATTGACTATAATTGTGTTTCTTGATGATACGAGAAACAAATTTTTCCTTATAAGAATACTCTCATTGTTCAGGGAGTGGTGTCGTTTCAGTTGTCGAATCTATGTACAATTGCGCTGTCACTGTTGTTTCATTTGATGAACTGGCTTAGTACCATGTAGTACTGCTAGTCATGTCATTTGTCGAAGCCTGATTGGCAGCAGAATATGTTAGAGTCCTTGCAAATTTATGATCAATTTTTTAACTTGAAGTTGTTTTTGAATGATTGAGGTATGAATGTATGGTCGTGTCGCAGTTTATTGAATTACAAGGACAATATCTAACCGAAAAACTTGATCAAATAAAAAAAACTGATGAATTCGTCTTCTATAAGAATGATCATAAATAAATTGACTCGCATTTTGTTTCTTCATGATTCGAGAAATACATTTTTATTCATAAGAATACTTACTTGTTCAGGGAAGGGTGTCGTTTCTGTTGTCGAATCCGTGTACAATTTCGATGTCACTTCTGTTCCATTTGATGAACCAGCTGTAGTACTGCTAGTCGTGTCAGTTGTTGAAGCCTGATTGACGGTAGAATTTATTACAGTGCTTGCTGATTTATGATCATGTTTGTGACATGAAGTTGTTTTCAAATGATTGAGGTATGATTGTATGGTCGTGTCTCAGTTTATTAAATTTCGAAGACAATATTTTAATGAAGTATTTGATCAAGTTAAAAAAAAGTGATAAAAACGTTTAGTATTGGAATAAAGATGAATTTATTGACTAATATTGTGTCTCTTGATGATTCGATAAATAAATTTTTACCAAAAGTGTACTTCTTCAGCGAGTGGTGTCGTTTTAGTTGTCGAATCTGTGTATAATTGAGCTGTTACTGTTGTTTTATTTGATGAACTAGTTGTAGTACTGCTAGTCGTGTCAGTCGTTGTAACCTGATTGATGGTAGAATTCATCATAGTGCTTGTTGAGTTAGGTGGATATAGTAGTAATTACCTTTGAATTTAGCGTAGGATTCACTGTCGTTCCATCAGTAGGCGTAGATGTATATTCTTCTGTTGTTGAAGTTACTTGAGAAGTTGTTTCATCGTCAATAATAGTTGTACCACTGGTGCTAGAGAATGTATTTCGTCCACTGATGTTTGGCACTCCTGTTTTTAAAATCTAGCTATTTTCAGTTTAAAAAACTTTTAAGATGGATTCCTTTCTCTACTATGATTTTTGTGAAATTTTTAGTAATTTTCCTTGAAATGACTTGATAACTCAGATTATCTAAAAACATACATCTAATTATTTCTATGATTACCTTTACTTTCAAAAATCATCTAGTGAAACCTTAAGGGGGTCACCTCATGTAAATCGAAAAAAAATGTGGTTTTTTAGAAATTTTTTTTAATGGCAAGGAATTATTATACATTGTTTTTTCGAAATGTATAATTGAGACAACTTTTAAGTAATATTAAAAAAAAAAAAAAACTTGAAAAAATTCAAAAATGGCGGAGTAATCACAAGTCTAGTAGAGCCTGTCGCTGATGAATTGTGTACACGATTGCGGGAAA
>JAPYZL010171543.1:0-12010 GCA_030522825.1 Platygaster orseoliae
GAAATGAAGCTATCATTTATCATTTTTTTAAAAACATTGTTGAATCTGGGAACAGTTGGTTTCTTGTAAGAATCTGAAGATGAAGTTTCATTTACAAATCAGTTTATGATACACCCTCTAAACTTGATTCAGTAGATTTTCAACTGATTGAATTATTCGTAGCTCGAGCAAGTAATTAAATAATCATTATTATTTTTTGGCTGGTGGAATACCAGAATTACCAGATAAATTTGCAGGTTTTCTTGATTGAGTTGAATTAAATGATTTCTAGGAAAGATCAGTCGAAAAATCAGCAGGTTGTAGTAATTGATTAAGTTGAAACGAATGTGTTAATGAAGTAATATTAAGTATTGAAACTGACAATCAACAGTTTTAGACTGATTCAAGTTCAAAGAGCAGCGTAGCAGAATTACATAAAGTGTCTATATTTTTTATTGCCAAAATCTGTATCAATTTAAAGATTCTTCAAAAGATTTGTGACCATTTTAAGGTAAAGTTGCAAAAGGAACATATTATTTAAGAAACTAGCATCAATTTTGACATTTATTTTTCAATTTGTTAATAGTTGTACTCTCAATCCCGTACAAAAAAAACGTCAATGTCTAGGAACATGATTTTACAGACTACTTCTTATTATATGTATTATTAAAATTTTGGCACTATCCAACAGATTTTAAACACTTTTGTAGTATTTTTGTAAGGACTTATTGTTGGAGGAAAAATCGTTGATTTAAGAGTTTATTTATTTTTTTTTAATTCCTTTAATATTAGTATATTTCCTGTTAAACTGCAACTTCATACAGTAATATCTCAAAAATTTTTACTACTGCTGGTATTTTTATTTTTTTTTCTTTTTTATGATTTTACAGTCTGAAAATTTGTCTCTTATTTTTATTTTTAATTATTTCATTTTCATATTAAATTTTCCTATTCAACAAATTCCTTCCATTTATTATAATTTTCTTCTTTTTAAGCGTCCCTAGAATTTTATAAATTTTCCTATTTTTTTATGGTTTCTAGTATTTTTAAAATTTCAATATATATTTATAAAATCAGATGCTATAGAACTGAATGTTCCTCAGATTTTCACAATTTTTGTAGTTTTTCCAGAAAAAAGTGTTTCGAAATCATGATAGTACATATTTCATAGATTTACGGTACTCGGTTTTTTCTTAATTACATAGTTCAAAGAATTTTCAAGTATTAAATGGTAAAATATAACACAAGATTACATTAGAATTTTCTAGGATTCGTTGCTTCAGGACTCAAACTTTCATAGGCTTTAAGTCATTTCATAAATTTTCGAAAAAATTATATTCAGTACTTATCGGATTACTAGTATTTTAATTCATTTTTAGTGTTTACAAAATTTTAGAGTAGAGTTTAGTGTTTAGTAGCTTTTAGATATTTTTCATGTATTTTCACAAACTTCTAGTACTTGCAGCATTTCTGTCTCGTATTTATACAGAATGCAACACATGGATAAAATTGCTATATAATATCCATATTTCTAATAAATTTGAAACCAAAACTCTAGAGTGTGAAAATACCAAATACTCGAGTTTGAAAACCCAACTCGAGCCTTGATTCTAAAAAAAATGTTTTTCATTTTACGTGACGTTTCACGATCGAAAAACATTATTTCCAAACACGATTCCGCACTTGCTGTGAAACGTGATATCGAAAATATTCTTTTTTCAATCCCTTTATCAGATTAATATGCTCGAGCTGAAAACGCGAGCACGCTCGTATAAACTCAGTCTTATTTCAAGAAACTGTATTTTCTCGAATAAAATTTCGTACGTTTTTACGGGAATTTTATCGCCTGATAGAATTCGTGTTTGCGGGTTTGCGATCGCGAAAGAATCGTGTGAGCAATGACTCGGAACGATGGCAAGAATTTTTCATACTCGATCCGTTGCACAAAATTATGCCGCAGTTTTCACGATTTTCTTACTGAGAAATGAAATGATTGATATACAAATTCAAATTTATACATAAAGAATGAAAATCTTGATTGGGTGTGAAATTTATGGACCGCCACTGCAGAATTTCAATGAATTTCACGCCTTGTGACTGCAGATTTAGAACTTGATCTAGGGAAAGAATTTTCGAAATGAGTTGGTGAACTTAAGATAATATGTTTCGCAGGCAGAAATAGAGCTTCAAAAGAAAGACTCTTTTACACGTAATTTATACGAAATTATAGTCGTAGCTTTTAGAAAGAAACATATTTATGTCGCGTATGAAAATTCGAAGTATTTTCTCGTATTCACGATTTTATATGGTTCTTGGACGTTTTGAAGTTCTGTAAATAACGTGGAAAAAAATTATATATTTAACAGTTATTGTTAAATAATTTCAAAAGATAGATGATTCACTGTAAAACAAATTGCAAGATAGTAATACAATAAATCTATATACACATGATTTTCTGAAAAATCCATTCAGCTACTTAAAATCTAAAAAACACCGCTAATTTAATTTTATTAATTTATTCAGAATCTAATAAGTAATCTATAAATGACTTTTGAAAAACTGCAGTAGATATCAATGCCAGGGAAATTTCAAGGTTATTTTTTTATTACAACTTTTTTTATGATGACAAAAGTCTAGTGCTTTCGAGAGGAAAATAAAATAGTGTGGATGAGTTTTTATCTCTTTGGAAGAAAACGACCATTAATTAAATTGGTTGCAATCCAATTTTCTTCCAAGCGAGGGAGATTTTCTAGCCTTTGGAGATCTTTGTGGCTTATCTCGAAGAATCCATATGTTTCGTTGCATAATTAAATCAAATTGTCCATGTTGCACAGTCGTTGCACTCAACATGTTTTACTTTTTTTTTTTTATTCGTTTTTATATTTTAATTTTTGTATTCTACTTATTTTTGGGAATTTTTTAAACTGTCGATAATCCTCCAAATTTCATACATAACACAACAAATTTTTCTCTATTTTTCGGTTGATATTCTTCAATTCAATTCTTCGTTTTCTATATAAATATTTTTTTGATACGTTTTTTTAATAAGATTTTGTAAAATTTCCTACATTTAAATATTCAATAAATAATGATAATTTATATGTTTTCATTTTTTATAAGATTCTGAAATTTTTTATTAGAGTGTAACTAGTTTTTATAATAAATAATAATAATAATAATAATAATAATAATTAGAAAAGAACTGAGTTTTATAATATTTTTATAATTTACATAAGAAAATTTGTTCTCTAAGAATTTTATAAGGTCGAGTTTATAAAAAACGGAATTCTTATAAGAAATTTATGATTCTTCTAAGAATTCTGCCATTTTTTATAATTTAGATTTCTCATCGATTGTTGCAACTATTTTCTTGTATATATTAAGGACAAGCTATAATTTCAATTTGCACAAAAAATTATGCACAATCGACCTCTGCACAAAAATCTACAATAAATTTATACAAAAAGTGAAGAATGCATTAAAAAGTTTATGCACAATAGATACTATCCCAATATTTTGACTCATCACATCAAACTAAAAATCATTCTATCACAAAACCTTTTCCAAATCCTGTTGCGCAATTTTCACAAGTCTCTAATCCACAATGGAATCAATAGCCCGCTTGATTCGATCGAAAAATTAATTTGCAAAACTCATTAAAACTCGCCGGACATGAATTATAATTAAGGGCGAGCTTTTGAAACGGAAACGCCAATTAAACAAGGCGTGTAATTCTAGGTTACAACCTTCCGCCTTGGCGGCCCACGTGCAATGGCCCACGACTCGCGAGAGCGCCGGAGGAAATGAGCGCCGAGACTCGCAGACGCTGCAGACTCGCAACTTTCAGCTGACTTTAGACTTTTTTCAACGAGTTTTATAGGTATACGTTCCTCGAAATTCCATGCCCTCGGGGGATCTCGAGAACCCTCGATATATTTTACGATTCGTAGCTTTTGCAGATAAAATTGCTGACGCGAACGGCTAAACTTTCGCGGTCTCATTTTCGTGAACGCTTTTCACTATCTTCACTCCAAATAGTCGAATTTTGATCTTTTGAATTAGTTACTGATGTTCCCAAGCCCACTACAATTAGTTGATTTTTTAGACTGCCGAATTAATCAAATATTGACAATAGTCAATTTTCAAAGATATAGTAATGCATTTTGTATTTATATAAATATTATATTATACTGTATTTTATTATACTTATATATGTATATAATATATAAATATTGTAAGTCATAGTAATAATAATACATTCAAAACATAGTAAATACCATGAATACATGATATTTAGTTTTTTAAATTTTATAGAGTATATTGTTACTTTTTTTGTATATAGTAAAAAGCACGAATATATGTTATTTGATGAATGTTTCATTTCTCGAAATAGAAAAAATATTGTTGATGTACGAAAATTGAATTAATGAACGTCAATAGATTGAAAAAATCGAGAAAAACTTACTTTGCTTCCTGCAGGAGTTCCAAGCTACTGGAGGATTCGCAGTTGCAGCAGAAGCTGCTGCAGAGTCGTTGGGGGCAGCCAGTTTGAAGGCAGTTTCAAAACTGAAATCATTAAAAAAACCATCATCAAGCATTTTTTAGTTTTTTCGAATCTTCAAACTCTAGAAATACACACAGCAATTCATCATTGAAAATACAAGAATATTCCAGAAAATCTTAAATCTTCAATAAAATACATAAAAAACTAGATATATTTGTTGATCTTATTTTCTAAAAAATCCAACATTTATAAAACACATTCTTTTTTTTGTCTGCATTTTGTGATTTTTTTTCATTTTGCTGATTTTCGACTAGTTTGTTCATTTTCCTACTCATTTATCGCCAATTCGGTTACATTAGAGCATTTCCCAAGCGATTAAACGCAGATTAAATCAAATGCCAAAGGCGGTTATGCAACTTTCCCATATCTAATAGATAAACCCAAGCATATAAACACGTAATTTTCGATAATCCATCAATCACATCGTAAGCCGCAACAAAACGTGCACGACACAAACATTAGCACGTTACCGGTTACGTAACGTAAACATTGTCAAGTTTTTTTGCAATTTCGCACGTGCCACTACATCTGCAATAACTCTTCACGTGTTTTTACGTTTTCGCAGTTTCAGGAAATTTCTCCGTGTTGCAATTTTACAATCAATGTTTTTTCGATGTGACCTGGAACGATGACTCTGTCCCTCGTCACAGGTCACGAGAAATTTTTCGGAATTGTGAAATCAAGTCAGAAAAATGTCAACTTTTATTATACATAAAATTTTGAAGGATTTCTTGGTTTTTCCACAAACTTTTCGAATTATTATCCATACGTGGAAAATTTATGCATCGAATTTTGAAGGATTTTCTGTTGTGCCTGAGAAAAATCTGAGAATTTTGTTTTCTATAATTTCCTCTTAAGGCAAATAAAGAAGTTATGATTTAGAAAGCAATATTTCAGGATTTTCTAATGAAAAAACCGAGTGATCGAGCGTTTGAACAGACGAGGTTATATAATGTGTGCGCACAATGTTGGTGCTTTAAGTGCAGAATGTAAGTGTTATCAGAAAACATACGTAATGAGCCGATCAGAGGCATGTGGATAAAACTCGTTTGTGCTTTCTAAAAAATATTTTATAATAATAATGAGAGTTTATTCATATTATTGATAAATAAGATTATTATTTATACGTTTGAAGTTATAAGGATTTTTGACGAGAATTTTCACGTCACGAAACATTTTCCGAATTTGTTGCATAGCATAATTTCCTCGAATTCACGGTTAACTTTAAGAATTTCGATGAACTAACAAGAAAAATCGCGTTTGAATTTCTGAAATTTGTTAGGATTTTGAAGATAATACTCTGAAACAATTTTTCGTGGCAAAGAAATCTTCAACAAAAACTAAATCGTGAAATATTTTTGCAATCTTTAGGCTCATTTTTGAGATATTAACAATTACATTTTTTACTATAAATAATTTTTGAAACTTACAATTTTTGAATTTTTTTCGAAATAAAAAGTCAAATTATATATTATCATTTTCAACGATTATAATTATGAAAAAAAATTGTTGGAGTTTATTCCTCAGTTTTAAAAAATAAAATTCAATTTCAGTTTTTAAAAAAACGAAAAAAAGTTGCTTCTTCGAAGGATTACAAGTTTTTAGAATTCTTAGTATTTTATTAGGTTTCTTACAATAACGAAAAATTTATAGATTTTTATCACTGTAGGTATTTTTTTGTTATTTGTTTTCTTTTTTATATTGTATATCCTGGACTGCTCATATTTTTTGGCATTTTTAAAATTTTTCAGGTTTCTGAAGATAATACTCTATAACACTTTTTTGTGACAAAGAAGTTTTCTCCAAAAATAAACTCGTCAAATATTTTTTAAATCTTTAGTCTCATTTTTTAGAAATTAACAATGACATTTTTTAGTATACCTACGTAATATTTGAAATTTGCAATTTTCATTGTTTTTTTCAAAATAAAAAGTCGAATTATATATTATCGTTTTCAACGGTTATAATTATTAAAAAAAAATTGCTAGAATTTATTCTTCAGTTTCAAAAGATAAAATTCAATTTCAGTTTTTAGAAATACGAAAAAAAGATGTTTATTCAAAGAATTAACAATTTTTTGAATTCTCAGTATTTAATTAGGTTTTCTAAAACAACGAAAAATTTCTAGATTTTTAGTACTGTGGGTATTTTTTTATTATTTGTGTTTTTTATATTGTATTTCCTAGATTGCTCATATTTTTTGTTATTTTTCGTATTTTTGAGCATTTTTAAAATTTGTTAGGATTCTGAAGACAATACTCTGTAACACTTTTTTGTGACAAAGAAATATTTAGAATTCTATCCATTTTTGACAATAACTTCTAATTTTTGGTTACAGCAACCATTCATTTGGTAAAACATAACCCTGCCAAAGTTTTGGGTAGTACAACCAATACTTTAGGTATGATAACCAAAATTGGTTATTGAAACCTAAGTATCAGTCTTATAAATTGAGCATTAGTTGCTATAACAAAAACTTTGATTGTAGTACCCAAAACTTTGGTGGGTCCATATTTTACTAAATTAATGGTTGCTGTAACCAAACCATTTTTCTCCGTGCAGTACCTACATGGAAAAACAATATTATTGTGACAGCCTCATAAATAGTAACATTCGCCCAAACTATTTTCATGGTGTAGACAACCTCATTTGTGGTTGGTGCAACCACATTAAAAGTTACTACAAGCTTCACGAAAATTGCAGTAACTTATTATGCTGTTGCACGAACCACAAATAAGATTGTCTTCACCATGAAAATAGTTGGGGCACATGTTACCATTTATGAGGTTGTGACAACCACATTTTTTTCGTGTGTTCCCCGAATTCTCGGTCAACTCTATTAAATTCAAAAAGTAAACAAGAGAAATTGGCTTTGAATTGTACGCGTCGTGTTGCGAATCCGAATCGAAATGAGCGGCGTGTATTACACACGAGTACGTAGAGGCTTGCTTGGTGGAATTGAGCGCTTATCAGCGCCGCGGCGCACGTGAAAATTAATGTGGTCGGGGCTCGGCTCGACCGAGTCGCGTTGCGTACATCGGCTGGCGCCAGCGATCGTGTTTTACGATTATATTCGTCACGTCGCCGGCCTATAATATATAATCTATCGGACATTTGTGAAATGCAATTGCAATTGCGCAGTACCGATATCGCGTTACTCGCCACAAGGAGGAAGCTTTTCAGCCGCTTGCACATCGGCTTACAGCGGCGCCTGCGATTCTCGCCGATTTTTACCTTGGCCGATCTAATCTCTGGAATTATAAACTATGACGTCGAGTCAGCCGAGGGATTTCAGTTTTTAATCCTGTGGAAAACAGGATGAAGAAGGAATTTTATTACAGTTTTTTCGGTAATTTAGAACCTTGAGTTCATGAGTTTTTTTTTTCATAAATCTATGGATACAACAAATGAGTACTTTTTTATTCAAAGATTTGTTTCATGATTGATGGTGAATAAAAACTAATGAATGAACATTTACTTTTGACTGGAAATACGAAGAATGAATTCTTGAAGGAAAATAAGAGATTTTTTATGAGATTGAATCCTTGGGGTGGAAAGATAGAGAACTGCGTTTTCTTCAGGATTTCAGTTTTTAATCCTTGGAAAACAGGATGAAGAAGGAATTTTATTACAGTTTTTTCAGTAATTGAGAACCTTGAATTTCCGAGTTTTTTTTTATAAATATATAAAATATACATAAATGAGCACTGTTTCATTAAAAGATTTATTTCACGAATGATAATAAATATAAAAAAATTGAATGAAAATTTCCTTCTGACTGGAAATAAGAAGAATGTATTCCTGAAGGAAAATACAACATTTTTGAAGAAATGAAATCTCTCGAATAAAATTTTATTAGAGTTTTTTCGTTAGTTTAGAAACTTCAATTCACGAGTTTTTTTTTTCATAAATCTATGGATACACCAAATGAACACTTTTTCATTCAAATATTTATTTCATGATTGATGGTGAATAAGAAATAATGAATGAAAATTTTCTCCTAACTAGAAATACGAAGAATGAATCCCTAAAGGAAAATAAGAGATTTTTTATGAGATTGAATCCTTGGAGTGCAATTTTTTAAGAGAACTGTGTTTTCTTCAGAATTTTAGTTTTTAATCTCTTGGAAAACAGGATTCATAAGGAATTTTATAACTGTTTTTTCGGTAATTCAGAACCTTGAATTTACAACCTTTTTGATGGTGAATAAAAAATAATGAATGAAAATTTTCATCTGACTGGAAATAAAAAAAATGAATACCCGAAAGAAAATAAAACATTTTTGATGGAATTGAATTCTTTTTAATAAAACTTTCAGGAGAATCATGTTTTTTTTAGGATTTCATTTTTTAATCCCTTGAAAAATAGGATGAAGAAGGAATTTTATTACAGTTTTTTCGGTAATTTTGAACTTTGAGTTTACAAACTTATTTCATAAATTAATGGATGCACTTAATAAACACTTTTTTCTTCAAGTATGTATTTCATGATTTATGGTGAATGAAAAATAATAAATGAAATTTTTCTTTTGACTGGAAATAAGAAAAATGAATTCCTGAAGGAAAATAAAACATTTTTGATGAAATTGAATTTCTCGAATAAAATTTTTGGGAGAATCATGTTTTTTTTAGAATTTCATTTTTTAATTTCATTGAAAATAGGATGAAGAAGGAATTTCATAACAATTTTTTCATTACTTCAGAACCTTGAATTTACGAATTTTTTTTTTTTAATCAATGAATACACTAAATGAATACTTTTTTTTTTAAAGGTTTTTTTCATGATCGATGGCGAATAAAAAATAATGAATGAAAATTTTCTTCTGACTGGAAATAAGAACAAATTCCTGAAGGAAAATACAACATTTTTGATGAAAACGAATCCCTAAAAAAGCATTTTTCGAGAAAACTGTCTTTTTGCAGGATTTTAGTTTTTAATCCTGCGGAAAACAGGAAGCAGAAATTTTATTACAGTTTTTCCGTTACTTTAGAACCTTGAATTTACGAATTTTTTTCTTTTAAAAAACTATGGATACACTAAATAAACACTCTTTTATTCAAAGATTTATTTCATGATTGATGGTGAATAAAAAATAATTAACGAAAATTTTCTTCTGACTGGAAATGAGAATGAATTCCTGAAGGAAAATACAACATTATTGTTAAAATTGAATCCCTCGAATAAAATTTTTCAAGAAAAATGTCTTTTTTCAGGATTGCATTTTTTAATCCTGTGAAAAACAGGATAAACAAGGAATTTCATTACAGTTATGTCGTTTATTCAGAACCTTGAAATGACGGGTTTTTTTTCCATCAATCGATGGATACACCAAATGGACACTTTCTTAATCAAAGATTTATTTCATGATTGATGGTGAATAAAAAATGAGAATAAAAATTTTCTTTTGACTGGAAATGAGAAGAATGAATTCCTGAAGGAAAATACAACATTTTTGATGAAACTGCATCTCTCGAATAAAATTTATCGAGAAAACTGTATTTTCTTCAGGATTTCATTTTTCAATCCCGTTGAAAACAGGATGAAGAAGGAATTTTATTACAGTTTTTTCGGTAATCTTGAACCTTGAATTTACAAACTTATTTTATAAATTAATGAATACACTAAATGAAAACTTTTTTCTTCAAGTATGTATTTCATGATTTATGGCGAATAAAAAATAATAAATGAAATTTTTCTTTTGTCTGGAAATAAGAAAAATGAATTCCTGAAGGAAAATACAACATTTTTGATGAAAACGAATCCCTAGAATAGCATTTTTTGAAAAAACTGTCTTTTCTTCAGGATTTCATTTTTTAATCATGTGGAAAGCAGGAAGCAGGAATTTTATAACAGTTTTTTCGTTACTTCAGAACCTTGAATTGATGAGTTTTCCTTATAAGTCTATGGATACACAAAATAAGCATTTTTTCATTCAAAGATATATTTAATGATTGATGGCGAATAAATAATAATGAATGAAAGTTTTTTTTTAACTGAAAATAAGAAGAATAAATTCCTGAAGGTAAATACAATTTTTATGATGAAACTGAATCCCTGGAATAAAATTTTCGAAATAACCGTGTTTTATTCAGGATTTTATTTTTCAATCCTGTGAAAAACAGGATGATGAAGTAATTTTTAATAATTGATCAATATTCTATGAATATTCATTACTAACAATAATTATATATTTCATCTTTTATTCATTTTATATCATGTATATGTAATATACCAATAATATATATTCATAGTATTGGTCAAAAGCTTGAGATATTTATTATGAATAAAAGATGAAAAAGTAAATTGAAATTTCCATATTTTCCTATCTGGCTCCAAGAGAACAACACGGAAAAAAAAGAATTTGTTGTATCAGCAAAAAGATGTGCTGTTTCAACACAACTTGACATAAAAAAATTTATTCTTGCAGCAGTAGCCTATTTTCATGTTGCCTTGACAAATCTTTTTTTGCATATAAATTGGGTTCTGGTAGCAAATAAGATTTCTTGATGCAACAAAAAAAAGCCACTGCTGAAAAAAAAATTTTTATGACAAATTGTATTGAAACCGCACGTTCTATTGCTGATACAGCAAATTCTTTTTTTTCTGTGAGCAAAATATAAAAAATAATTATCATAATTATTTGAATAATAATTGGAATCTGTATATATATAAATTTAAAAATCTTTGAAATGTTGAAATCATGAAAATACTATAAAAATACGAAAAAACCTGTGAACGCAGCGGTAAAAAAAACAATCCCCTCAAGAAACTCCTGTTTTTCTCCCCGACAGCGTTTTCTCATTTGACAATTATATTCTCCTCACATCCAATCGATTTTCCGTTGGTAGCGTATTGATTTTTCGCTGACTCTTCGGGGACGTTATTTCCGAGCTTCTCAAAGTTAATGGGAAAATATGAACCACTCGCTTCGATCGCCTTCGAATAAATTTCATTTTTAACGCTCCAACGATACAGCATTTACGTTATTTTTTATTATCAGACTTATAGGTTTTGCCCCATTTTCATCACGTTTTTCATGTATTATCGCTCATTCCGCCACTTATCATCTTTTCTTATGGTCCACCACATCTTGGAATTTTCAACGACCTCGTTATTTTTCACTGCTCATTCTTTTTCTTCCTTATCTGTACCCGGAAATAGCCAAACAGTAAATTAAAGACCATTTTTTGCGAATTCGATGTATACAGGATAAAAAAATTACAAAAATCATTCCACGAAAAAGAAAAAAATTCGATAACGATGGCGAACAATATAAATCATACATGGAAAGGTCAAAAATTTGCACATTCACGTATGATATGGAAACAAAAAGTTCAATCATCACTTTTTTGAAAGTCAAATTATCAGATTGTCGGAAAAGTACGTAGAGAAATCGATAGACATTTTATTGTTTTTATTTTCTTTATTAAAGTTTATTTTCAATTTACAATATAATCACCATTAGTA
>JAPYZL010171547.1:0-16501 GCA_030522825.1 Platygaster orseoliae
CCCTGTGATCCGGGATTTATGAATATTTCCCTAGGGTTTTATTGATAACTCCCGCTGATTTCCAAGTACTCCAAAAAGAGGATTTCGTTCCTGCGTTCCGTAAAAATGAAGTAGCCACTTTTACACATGCATGGGAAAAAATATTGTATGCTACACGAGAGAAAAAGGATGATTCCAACGAGTGCAATTGCGCACTCACTCCGCTCGTGCCCAAACTTTGCACTCGTTGGAATCATCCTTTTTCTCCCTTGTAGCATAAATATCTATTGCGTAATAAATGGAAATTGCCGATTGCTACTATATTCTCATTTGTATTCACTGCATTATGTTATTCTTCTTTATTATGGTACTTCAGTATATATAATATAAGTATACTTTTTCTTGATAATGGTAAGTACTTAATTTCATAAATGATTTGACATGTCATAACAAAATTTTACACTGTTCGACACATGAAAGCGGGCGATTCGCTTTTTTGTTAAACGGTGATACTTAACTTAAATTGAGGCGAAATTATAACGTTTCAAACGAAAACTTTTACGAATTTTATGCAAAGTCCTTTTTCGTAAACGATAGAATATTGTTAAAAAAAGTTCATAAAAAATAAATTATTTATTCTTATATCCTTATGAGAGACAAGATCTCATATTTTAAATTGTGAGACATTAGAATCAAATTTTAAGTGGTTATTTACCTTTTTGAGCGGAAAAGTTGAGGAAATTTTAGATTTTTTTAAACTTATTTGATTATTTATTGATTCAACATGTTTCTATGAAAAAAACAAGCAAGAGTTCTCAAAAAAAAAAAAAAAAAAAAATTAACGGAGGTATGGCAATTCTCTTGAAACCCTTTTTTTTTAAAGTGGCTTGCGGTGACCACAATGGAAGTCTAGCAGGTCAACTGAAATCAAAAAACGAAAAAATTCCATTAGTACAGGGTTATATATACTTTGTAAACGGTGATTTTATTAAATATATGATTTTTTCTGCATACAGTAACGATTTTTCTAAAAAGTTAATTTTTCCAATTCTAAAAATTTTAATTAAAAACTTTGATGTGAAAAATTGAAAATGTTCCATCAAAACTGAATCGTTCACGATCTGCGCACAATCATTACGGACAAAAAATAAAATTGAAGAAGATCGATCAAATAGTTCTTGTGCAACGGCGGTCACAGCAAAGGCACTTTCGGAAGAACACGATTTCGAGATAATCGCATTTAAAGTTTGAGTTTGAGTGTATATAAACAATAAGGTTGATCACCATACAAGTCATCGTTGATTCCGGAACCATAAAGCGTATCATCTGCACTTAATGCGAGCTCCAAAATATCCGATTGGCATTGCCCGCTGGTCATTCGTCCCTCCCTTGTCGCACTTTGCACCCTCAGCTCGACCGTCGAAATGCACCTCTCGTCCTGCTGCGAGACGTACTCATGGGAGTATTTGCCACAAAGTACTCGTATCCCTTCGAAAATCTGCAATACTTATTTTTGTCACTCGTTAAAAATGCAGGCTAAAGTGTAAGCTGCAACCCCCACTGTCACTAAACCCCCCGGAAGATGTTTCGGAGTCAGTTTCCAGATCAATTGGTTGTAGCTCTCATTGTTATTCTGCGTGAATCTACCGAGGCATCTTTCGAGCAATTTATCTTTAGATAGGTCTTCGTTCATGGGTTTTATTATATTTAGAACATCATCAGAAAGGGTTTAGTAGGAGTGCACAAATCTAGGGATCTGGCTTTTCTTTTTTGATGTTTTCTTAGGTAGCGCAGCAAGAGCTCTCTGCCACTCGCACCATCACTCGTCACCGATGGGACATTTCTCATGTTGAGGATTAGCATCAGTTGAACTACGGTGGTAAAAGGTATCTCAAATATCATTTTTCATTTTCTCTACTGAATCTGCCTTCCGGCGAATTACTAACCCGTAGTAAACAGCCAACTTGTCAATCATTTTTCGGTTAATTTTCTCCGTCCACTCAACCCTTTATTATTTATTCTGCGTTTATCAGTCGTGTACCCAATTTCTCCTGCACGTGTCCAATGCACTCTTTCTACTGCATGGCAAGGTCTTCGTATAGGGCTACATTTTTGATGAAAGAAATAGTTTTACAATCGCTGTCTCCAACGCAATTGGCGTACCTCACCCCTTGCAATGTTTCAGAACGTTTAAACATTTCAAGCATAGCGTCTACCTCTATATTGCCGGCCGATCCCGACTGATTAGATGTGCACTCGGCTTCATGAGTTGTTACAATCCATTCTTCATACTTGGCAGTCTCCTTTTTATTCTCCAACGTTTGGCACAATTTACAAAACGCACGTTTCACGACAATATCTACGATTTCTCTAGTGTAGTACCCTACTAAAGAAGCGACCCCGTACAATAAAGAGAATTCACGTTTCTTCCAAGTGCCATCGCTACATAAAGTTAAATGGTTTTTGACCAGCTCCTATGTTTATTTCATCACGCACAGCAAAACTAGTTAATCGTTCAAACACTGCTGGGACGGTAGTTAAAATGTTTATCAATATGACTTCGTAGGATTTTTGTTTCATAGATGGTGGCATGTCCATAAACCCACAAAAATTTTCACAGCCCACTGCCCCCACACTGAGCAATTACATTGTCATTAGAAAATTTCAATTGATTTCATGTACGCCATCGATAACAGCACTTGCATTTATTTTACGCTGCTGACAGTCGTCACATGTCACGGCAATTTTAAATCCAAGTCCTCACATTTCTGTAGCTGCGAATCGCACGGATTCGTTGTACCATTTTGCATTTGACGAACTGAGAAAGAGCTGTTAATTTTTGAAAAAAATTGATGAATCGATATTCCGCCGAATGGTCAACCGGTACTTGAATTCCATTTTTAGCTTTTAGTTTCTTACGAGACGCACTGAAACTACTTTCGTCTACTTCAACAGTTTAGGGATTAAAATATCGCTTTCTTTTTTTTCGGCTGCGATTAACGAGTTGTGGTTTTTTCACGGTTTTCACGTGTAAATTTGCACTGGCTATTCGTACTAATTTTTTGAAAAAACACGCTAAAACGAGCAGCAGAGTAACATTTACGATTCTTCGATGCTGATGCTTCGGAAGCTTGTGGAAAAATGATTTCAAAGAATTCTTATGGTCGAGAAAATAGTATACAATGCAAAATCTAAGAATGTTGAACAATATGCAGGAAATCTGGGCGATTCTATTGTCGAAGCAATAGAATTGCTTTCCCTCTGAAACAGAGACCCAGAAAAGTAGTTCCCTAGGTGAGCGGAAAGATAAATGCTTTAGAGGGTAAACTATGCGCGGTACGTAAAGTGACCCGTCGAACGCTGGCATCAAGCATGGTCAAGAAGGGTAGGGAGTGGTAGAAAGCGAAGAAAGGCATGGAAGTGCGTCTTCTCAATCTTTACAAAAGAGTCATAAAAGAGATGAAATCGCAGTACTGGAGAGACTTTGTCTCACAAAGGGAAGGCCTGCAAGCGGAAATCGATTTTCAGTCGAGGTAACTCGCGTTCGATAGTTTATCAAAAAGTATTCGATACGTGTCCCGACGTGTTTGTAGCTAGGCCGTCATTTTATGTTTTTTAATTTTTGAAATTTGCGGTCAACGCAATGGACAGGCACTTTCTGCTCGCCACGATCATTTTCACTCCAGCGTCGATGGCGTTATAGTAAAGTGAGCCAATCGATATCACGGACGATGGTTCGAATCCTGCTATGATCAATTTTTTTTCCTATTTTGAGTTAATAAATATGTTTTTGAATTTTTTTTCCTGCTATTTTTAGGTGTTTTGAATAACTTTGCAACAATAAATACATAAAAAATGTGGACAATTCAAACAATCATTGATTATTCTTATTCGTGTTGTAAGACATAAAAATTTCGTCTTTTTCCATAGGTCGTAAAAATTATTTGTCAGTAGTTACTTTTCAGAATAGGTAAGAAATATGCCTGTCAATCCAAAAACAAGACTTTTTTGAATAAAAAAAAAAAAAAAAACAACTGGATTAGCAGGATTTGATCCCAAGACCCTGCGTGTGATCGGTGGCCTCGCTTTATCGTTACGCCATCGAGTCATGTGAAAGTCGACGACATGAGCAGAATCAAGCGGCTGCCCATCGCGTCCACCGCAAATTTCAAAAATTGAAAAAAAAAAATGCAGGCCTAACTACAAAAACTCCGGGATACGTATCGAATATTTTTTGATAAACAATCAAACACGAGTTGTCTCAACTTAAAATCGATTTCCACTTGTAGGCCTTCCCCTTATCAGAGAAAGGCTGTTATGAACCTTTGGGCTTAATCTACCGAAACGCCTCGTAGAAAGTTGCTGCTCCAGTTGTACTGGGGGGCACTTCTACCAAACGGTATTGACGGCGGTAATTGGCAACAGATATTCTGTTGAACTCTGTTTTCGGATGACAACTCTGAACATGATACCGAAGAGCGAGTTAAAATTCTTCATCAGGTGAGGGTCTTAATCCACGATGAAGAAAACTCCCCGGAAATTACTCTGGAGGAGTTGAACGACGCTGTATTCAGTCTTCGTTTGGGGAAGAGTTCGAGCTCGATAAGATCGGAGTAGCAAAGCCCAAGAGAGGTGTCGGTCACCTAGATGGGCATTTGTTGCACCTGGTTAATGCATGTCTAAAGTACGGAGTTATCCCTAAATCATGGAAGATCAGTAAGGTAATCACTATGTTGAAGGGTACTGAAAGGGACGCAATAGACCCGAAATACTACCGCCGCCTCAACCTTTTGTCAATTATTTGCAAGACTTTTGTAAAAGTGTTGGCTGTAAGAACAGAGAAAATCTTCAAACATACGTCTAGTTCACCCCGCTAGTTTAGCTTCCGAACTGGCAGAAGCACTTATGATGCCTTGATGGAATTGTTGGCACTTAGCGCCAGGGAGGATGAGTATGTACTATTGTTTGCTTTTGATATCACAGGAGCCTTTGATAATCTTTGGATCCCTACAGTGTTTATAGTATCATGAGCGTGCATGTCCGATTGACGTCTACAACGTAGTCGTTGATTACTTCAAAAAAAGGGAGGTCCGCATCCAGTTCAATGCAGGGCATTCTGCTACTAAGAAAGTGATAAAAGGATGTCCCTAAGGATTGATATTCGGTCCGATATTCCGGTATTTGAAAGTTGGTGGAACTGCCTCCGGGAAAGCGGGTTTGAAGTCATTTTCTTTACTGACAATCTTTTAGTCATCATATAAGCAAAGACCTGTGCGCAAATAGAAAAGAGAGGAAAAGAGGCCACGGACTTGGTCGTCAACTAGTGTTCATCGAAAAGCTCGAAATTTTTGTGAGGAAGGCTGAGATGATTTATAATCGTGATCAAACTCGGAAGAACGGCAGATTCAGGAAAAGCTTGGATCCAAAGTGGCCTGCGACCATCAATGTTTTGGGATGAGTCTACCCATGACTCAATTCTTGAAGTACCTGAGTATCCACATACAGTGGAACCTCAATATATTCAATCATATCGACAAAGTCAAGCGCAGTGCGCTTGACGTTCTTAATGCATTGAGTAGATGCGGAGGCACAAACTGGGGACTAATTTCAAAGGTAATGAAGCTCTTCTACAGAGGTTTCTTCATACTGAAGTTTCTTCATGCTGGATGCACTGATGAACGATACAATTCGTTATCGGCTTTAGTCAATCCAACACAACGATCTCTTGAGTACGACCAAGGCCTATCGGACTACCTTGACTACCGCTTTGCAAGTATTGGCGGGAGTAATGCTGTTGGACTTGGAAACTAAATTAAGAGCTTGCTCTTACAGAAATCCACAAAGGCAAAAGTTTCATTGTTAGTGATTATATTTTTGATCCATGTGCACCGGAAGAGCACAACTTCATCTCTCCCCAGGGCCATGACGAGTTGCTGAAGGAATGGAAGAGAAGATGGGTGAGAACTGACAAGGCTGGCTAAACAAGAAATATTTTCCAACAGTTCAAGACCGTCTCTCGATCAGTGACCTGCAACCAGACCACTAAATATCCTAGATTATTGGTGGACATGGGGTGTTCGACATCAACTCGAAGACCTTGGTCTGAGAGATGACGGCTCGTGCACAATCTGTGGAACCTCAGAAACTCTTTAGCACAGAATCGTTGAATATAAGCGGTTCGATAGGCCCCGAGATTGCGCAATGCAAAAGATATATGCTCTTGGTCATAAATAGCCTACCATGGCATCATAGTTTTGTTGGGAGGGTGCTTTCAGAGTTCTTGCTGAACTTATAACAAAAATCTATAAGGAGTGAATAGCCCCGTCAGGGAAAGTATTGACAGTGGCCACCAAGGGAAACGTTCGGATCGATGCAAACATATTAACGTTTGAACCAGAAATACTCATGACCGGGCTCTCTCCCGCGAGTTCGCTCAAGAAAGGAACGTGTCGGGTAAGATGAGCTTGGCATGATTGTCTAACAGCACCTTGAATAAGATTTTTCACGTTGATTGACTTTGAAATTGCACACGTAGGTGAAGTAGGCTTAGCATACTCATCTGACAAAAGCCAAGACCGAAATTTTGCCGTGGGATTACTGTTGAATTGTACAAGCGTGTTAGGTGAGCTTGGCACGCTCATCTGACAAGAGCCAAAACAGTTAGTTTTTCTCGTGAACTACCGTGGATCCGTATACACGGGTAAAGTGAGCTTGGTATGCTCATCTGACAAAAGCTACTTTTTCTTGCTCCAGCTTGCTGGCTGAGTGGACCGTGATGGTAACAGCTGTCAAGAGATACCTCCGCGCGGTTTTCCTGTGACACACCGTTTTATGTGACTATGTTCACTTTCGATCTATTGCTGGTCGAGTGGTATCCAGTTTTTCCAAGTTCGAAAACTTGCGGTGTTTAAGTTACTCGTTGAAAAAAGTACGAGTAGTTGCTAGTCGACGGACCTAAGGACTTAAGGGGGGAAATCTATGTAAACGGCCGAAAAATTGCACATTTTCGTATTTTTTTTTTTTTTCAACAAGAAGAAGATGGCTGATTGGAACTAAATTTATTTATGGCTATTATTCATTTTGAAAGTACAGTTGGTAATTTTTTCATATAAAAAAATCGAAAAATGGCGGAGATATTCCACCGTATCTCATCAGTGGTCTGAAAAATTTTCCAAACGGTGGGCGTAATAACGTAAGTTACGTTCATCTGACACATATAATATTTTTCCAAACGTTACTCAATAAATGCAATTGCGCCCTGAATGGGTTCATTTTATGCAGTTACACTTTTTTCAAAAATGCTAGGCCAAAAATGAGAATTGTCGATTTCAGCTGATTTTTTTTCTCTTTTTGTATAAAAAAAAGGTGGTTTTTGCACAAACGCAAAGTTGTCACTTCATTCAGGGCGCGATAAAAAGGGTTTTGAACAAACTCACAAAATTTCATGAAAATCTGTCGCTTAGTTTTCAAGCAATCAATCACGCGTGCCGATTTTAAATCTGATTTCCAGACTAGATACTGATGAGTTACGGTGCAATATATCCGCCATTTTTCAATTTTTTTATGTGAAAAAATTACCAATTCTACTTCAATAGTACATAATAAACATGAAAAAATTCAGTGACAATTGGCCATTTTTTCTTGTTGAAAAAGAAAATTAAAAATACGGACAATTTTCGGCCGTTTACATAGATTTCCCCCCTTAATAAGTGTGAACAAATTGGATCGCGATGGTCGCTACATTTCGGTGTCTCTCATCGTCCAGCGCAAGATCAAATATGTAGCTTTTTAGCTTTGACTTAGTTTTGTCGTGTCGGTTTTCCTTCGATTTGCGTCGCGGGTGCGTGTCTGGTGGTTCATTGTAAAAATAGTTGTAAAAGTATTTTCGATTTTACGATGCAAGCCCGTTTTTCTTAAATTAAAAATACAAAAGATCTATTGAGTTATTTAAAGTGTTTAATTTCCAAATTCCCTACGACTAACGCAAAGGGTGCGGGCGAAAACTTGTGCAACAACCTACAACAACTCAACTTCCACGTTACAAGGACGAAACTACAATAAAAAAATACGATAAAATAGAAATATGACACACCGACTTTGCATTCATTAAAAAACCTTTCAGAAAAAATTATCAGCTTGTTAAAATGTTTGCAGTTTTGAGACCTTCAGGATTAAAGTTAAAACCTTATTCTTCAAAACTCGAAATGTCGGTATCATTCGAGTGAAATTCTTGGAAAGATTAATTGTTGGAACAAATAATTCAACAAACTAATTATTTACATACAATATCGTGAATATTGACACCTTTGTTGTTGAAGGAAATTTTATAACAGAAATTCAAGTAATAGAAAATAAATTTCAATATGAACTGAAGGGAATAGGAGCGAAAAAAAAGTATTGAAGGAAAATATGACATATTATTGCTGGTGATAGTTTGCTAGAGGTCAGGGCTCGCTACGAAGTCTCTACGCTCTAGCACTGCGAAGCTATATTTACCAAAACTACTCAAAACATGACTATACCGATAAAGTTTGTTCTTTTTCGTACTTTCATTTTAGCTTTAGGCAGGAAACCACTGATATATTTAAGATCCGGGGTTCATAAAGTATCCCAAAGTAGTCTTTGTTTTTCGAAAAATTGCATTTATAGATTGAAAAATACTCCGAATAAAAAGATTTGGGCCCACATGATTTTGTACGAAAAATTATCAAATTCTTTGGACTGTCAATACAAGACAGCTTAGGTTGAAAGGTAACACGTTGATTATACACATCTCAACTGTCAAAAATTTTGGTTCATTACAATTGTTTTGTTAACGTATCAGTTGTATATATACTACATATATTGTAATATATTAATATACTACATATATTGTAATCGCATCAGTTGTAAGTCAATGAATAAGAGAAAAAATGGAAATCGCCTGCCGCACGTGCTGTAGGATAAAGTCAGCTTAAATGAGTTTTTTTAAAATTTTTTTTACAAATTTTTGAATATATGAAAATTTTCGAAATTATTTATTTAAATAGAAAACATCATCTCCATCTCGGGTCGCTTAAAATATTTGGCAAGGTGAGACTATTTTGAAATCCTTGGTATTGAAAAAGCGAATAATAAATATTAAAAAAAAAGATAATACACATATAAATATATTTATTTATGAATGAAGTAATCTAATCCATTCACTCTGCAAATTTATATTGAAACACATTGAAAATCTTTGTAAATAGTTTTTGCAGACAGAAGCTGTTTTCTCTGAATTTGTAATATAGTAAAGTAAAATGAATTGAAGATGTTTACTTTTTTTCAATAACAAACATTAAAATATTTTCATATTTTGTAGTTAAATCTGTTTTTTGATCATATATAGTAATATGAGGTAGTTTCAATGTAAAAACAAAAATTTAACAGTAAATTAATAATTAAAGTTACAACTGAAACTAATTGTGAGTGTTTTTTAAATAAATTTAGCCATTTTACTTTTGATATTTGTCACGAGCGAGATTATTGCAGATTTAATTTGATTTTTAAGATGGGCTTTTCGGCCTTAGGCCTAGAAAGCCAACTTCCTTAATCTAATTTAGACAACGGCCTACACTGACCCATAGTTCGACTTTTTAAATGTTTTAGAGATAATAATAATAACAAAATGTCTCTAATATTTCAATGGTCACATGTCCCTTACTATTGTTAAACTTATATACATACCTGTCGTTTGGAGTAATTTAACAATATATCAATATTAATAGTATAAAAGATTCTCTTATCCTATTCCCAGTATACCCTGACAACAAGTGACTACTTGTCCGATCGTCTTACTTTAACGACCTCTCCCTCAAATTCTATAATAATAATAGTCATAATAACATTTTTCTACTGTCTCCAATGTAACCGGGTTGTCAGCTTGGTTTAGTATGTCATTTTTTTGAGGTCGCTTAGCAAGGGCAACTACCCTCTCATCTATGTCTTTCAAAGTTAAAAGCTCTTCTGAGGAGAATGTGTTACATGCGGAGGGTCGCTAAATAACTGAGGAGTTATGGTCAATTTTTAATGACACTTGTTTACATTCGTAGAAACATTACATAGAATATTACAGCAAGATTATTTTTCGTCCGAGCTCGACTTGCTGTCCGTTGGTTCGTCGATGGATCCGACCGAAAGAGGAGTCCCGGGAGGGTTAAGGAACAGCAGAGGGGTTGTGTTGAACGCTGCCATGGCCGCGCGTACTTCGGCAGAGAGATTTCTACCCGCCGATGCCGCTGAGACGTTGACCAAGGGGACGTCCTCGTACTCCTGGAGTTCTGCGAACGTATCCGGGTCTTTGGGGGAGGAGGTCCAAAGAGGAGGCCCAGGGTCAGCCACCTGGGGCACGGGATGAAATTGCAATTTTTCTAAAGGGACCCGGCAGATGACGGACTGCAGGCGTGGCCGTGGGGGGGGGGGAGGGTTCCCCCTGGTGCGGGGAAGAAGTTTATCTTCCGGGGGGTTTGGCTTCGTGGGTAATGGTGGACGCGATGGGCCAAGCGTCTAGCCACGTGGTCCCCCTCAGTTGCTGAGGGAAGGTCCAAGGGGAGGGGTCGGTGCCAGGCAAAGGGGGGGGGGGGGGATGTCCAGGTCCAGGAGGCTGGGGATGTTCCGAGCTGAGGGTGATGTCCTGGGTGTTGTGGCTGACGGCCGAACCTTCTGGGCACCTCTTCGTCGTCCTTGAAAGTTCCTGAGGTGAAGGTTTAGGAAAAAATAAGAAGGGGGAGGGAAATAAAGTTCAGGACTTCAAATCCACTCAGTTTATTTAGCATTTTGAGCACTGGGTATCTGGGGACGTCGAAATCGGGGAATAGGTCTCTTGGTAACTGGGTATTTTTGGGGAGCTGAATGTGAGCCGGACTCACTCGGAGGCAAGTCCGTGCGCTGAGGGGTAGAGCGTTAGAATGTGTCTATCGCGTTCTCCGCCTCTATTTATCCTCCGCGCGGTCGTTTCTTGCATGCGGGTTACGCGCGGTCCACCGGCACCAAGCGGTGGAATAAATAGGTAGAGCGGAACGCGCGAAGATTTGAATCGCGGAGTGCGCGGGGATTCAATTGTGGGCGGCGCGTAGCAAGGCGTTGCTGACGCGAGTAACCCGGGCAAAAGAAAAAAGAAAAATAATAGAATTAGGCTTTGCTTATATCAAATGTCTTCAGAGCCCTCAATCTGTTGAAAACGCTAAAGGGGTTACTTTACCATCTTCGCAAGTTAAAAAAACATCGATTTTTTCATGAAAAAATGATTTGAAAACGTTCAGTTCTTTTGCACATTAAAAAAGAGGTTTCACACTTGTAAAAAATGTTTTTCTTTTTGTGTGTGTGTGTGAATAATCTTGATGATCTAGCTGCCTAAAGTTGACTCTGCTGAAAACTGGCTGATACGATATCTCCACGTTCAAGAGCCCGAAAGCAAAAAGACTGTTCTATTTGTATATGTAGATAAAAATGTTCTCTCGGAGCCAAACGTGAAAAACATGGATCAATGAAAATTCATGTATGTCAAAGTAGTAAAAATCTTTCTTTATATTTCAGCCTTCATTAGACCCTCTTCAGAAAAAAAAAATCTCAAAAAATTCTCTAGACGATCGTCGTCGAACATGTGACATTCTTTTTTAGTAAAAACATGCGTCAAATGAGATGAAAAATTCCATCGTCACTACTCCCTCAGGAGAAATTTTTCGTCGTCATTGAAACGTTCGTGTGTTATATTTGAGACGCTCTTGATTTTTTCTTGTTATCTTACAAAGATTTAATATTTGACGACGTGATTTTAGTTTCTCCTCAGGGAGTAGTGACGAACGAAATTTTTTATCTCATTTGACGCATGTTTTTACTAAAAAGAATTTTACATGTTTGACGACGATCGTCTAGAGATTTTTGAAGATTTTTTTCTTTCAAAGAAGCCTAATTGAGGCTGAAATAAAAAGAAAGATTTTTATCACTCAACATGGATTTTCATTGATCCATGATTTTCACGTTTGACACCAAGAGAACATTTTTATCTACATATTTACGTATTGCACATGGAGCACCATTCTGAAATTCTATTATATTCTTAGAAAGTAACCTTTCTGGTATAGCAGGTACCTCAATACAAAAAATTCGATGAAAAATAACAAAAAAGTTGGTATTTTAAGTTTTTTTGCCTATTTTTTAATCTGAATTGTTAAAAAAAAAACGTAGTAAATATGATAAAACAATTATAATTCTGCTACCGGCTATATCTGTACATGTGTTGAATAATCCCTCAAAATTTGAGCTTAATCGTGCAAATAATTCTTTCTAAATCATGTCAGCCAGGTCGAAAACAGTAGCGGACTAAGGGGGGAAGGGAGGGCCCGCGATCAGCCCTGTGCAACTAGGTATCCCAAGCTCAGAAATCCCGATTCACATAAAGTACCCCGGCACTCTGAAGGCGCCACCAGTCTAAGCCGCGAAATAAGCCTCACTCAAGAATATATATGTATATTCTTGACGTTCTTGGCCACGCTGTTTGCGATTTATTGCAGTCAGCTGGTCCGTGTTTACAGAGTTTGCGACAGTTAGCAAAAATTAAGAAAAAAACATAATTTGTGCTGAGTTAAGTTTATGTGCTTGGGTGGTATTAATCGAAGAAACAGGTGAAACATAACAAGGAAATGATCAAGTGACAAATCATTTTTACGACCTATTGGAAAAAAGTCGACATTTTAATGTCTTACAACACAATTAAAAAAACAAATGATTGTATGAATTTTCTGCATTATTCATGTATTTGTTTGTAAATAATAATTTAAAACTTCTAACGATAGCATTAAAAAGTCAAGAAAACACCATTAATCTTATAGTAAATTCATTGCGCCTTGCCTATTGTTTTCCGTAGTTCGGCGTGTGCCGACATCTGGTTTTGTTGCTTGTACCAACCATGGACGAAACGCACTCGAAAATTGTGGGCTCGGAAAGCAAAAGGCGATATGCGGGTGACCCTCTGCTGCATAATGGGAAAGGGAGGTGATGTGTAGCGAGTATCCGCGGGCTCAGCGTGATGTTTTAATTAATTTAATTGTAAGTGAGTAATAATCCAAATGGCATAATCTGAGATGAAATTTATTCGTGAATTTTTAGCGCTTCCAACGATATAAATATTATGGTCAATTTGTTCGGATTTCGGTACGTAAATGATCAACGAATATAATGTGATTGAAAACTAAAAAATAGTGTTGTAAAAATAATTATAATTATAATAAAAACACACCTCCCCCGTGGACGAACCCTCTGGATCCAGAGCGGTGACGCATCCTCCCGACCACCACCTAAGCTTGGATGAGCGAATTGCGTAGCTGTTAGGTCACGCCGGATCTATTGCATCAGAGGTTTTCCGTATCCCGGAAGCTGCTACACCGCAGCCGAAGCGCCAACACCCAGTTATCCTCGAGGACCGTATGGTGAGTCTCCCATAAATTCTGGTACGTTTCATCCGGGAACAAATCCACCTAAACCCGAGCCGCCGCCATAAACAGGCCCGCCGTCCACGAACGACCAGGCTGCGTCCAGTCGTCGTCGACCTGACTCGGGACCCTCCCCAGGAAAACACCCCTGAACGCCCGATCGTGATAGACCTGACTCAGGAAGAACCATGGGCACAGCTCAACGACCCGCTTTGGCCCTCAGTCGTGAGCCTCAGCAAGTCGACTCCGAGAGGTTCCTCTCCCCGTCCCCGTCGCCGGCCACAGAAGCCTGCCTCCTGGGAGAAGGCGAAGACACGGGTCTTCCTTATCTTCTGCGCCCCGGAGCCGACATCGGGCTGCCGCCCTCACGCGAGGAGATCTTCGGTCTCGCGTGCGAATAGGGACCACATTGTCGGGAAACTAGAACTTGTACATAGGAATAAGGGAACAGGAATTATAAATAATAAATAGTGCTGCTTTTTAATTCCCTGGAATTGTCTGTGTGCCCATTGACTTTACCCTCTCAACCTTGAGAGTCCTCAAATCGAGGATGCCTGTTGGTCGATACATAACATTACAAATAATATTCGACCTGGATTTTGGAGAAATAAGTGTACTGAATGAATTTCTGAACTGAGTGAAAAAATAACAATATGTCAACTGATATTCCTTGGGCGTAGTCAGGTAAAAATGATCTTTTTCAAAAACAGTTTTTTTCACACAAATTTTAATATGACATTTCAGATTTTTCAATGTGTTATTGTACATGATATTTAGTGAGAAAAGAAATTTTTTTCTAAATTTTCATTGACATCCGTTGGAGGTATAGGTGACCAGAAGTAGCTATCTTATAATCTGGTACCCTTCATTCCTCTATTATAAATGATGTTAAAAAACACACCAAACGAATTTAATCCTGAAGTACATATGAATAACTATCGTTTAACCTAGAACTGTAAAAAAATATTTGTAAATAAACAAGCAGTGGAATTTCTAAGGTTTGAAACCTTTTTTCGCCTACTTTTTGTTGTTGATTGTGTGATAATGTTGTTTAACAGAAATAGACAATAATGATTTTAGGTCATACAATAGCTGAGTCTATATTAAACGAAAAAAAAAAAAAATGAAGGAAATCAGCACAGTAGTTAAGCCGGTACCGTGGGAACCAGCTTAAAAAATACTGTTTCGAGGAAAACGCGTTTAAAGATCTTGCTAACATTTCCAGTATCATTGACATAACAATGAACATCTTAATCATACTTTCATCACCTTAGTATTGTACTTCATAATTTTTCGGTTGCTGATCACGAATCGACTATAAAATAAGTAACATTAATTTTTGCAAACAATTTTAGTACATAAAGCATCATAACTATTAAAACATTTTGCGAGTTTCGTATGTTTTTCATAGTTTTTGACGTCAGTGATTATAGATCTTGGATTATTTCAAGAATTTTCCTTTTTCAAACAATTTTTGTAGATAAATTATCCTAAAAAAAGAACATTTTGCAAGTTTCGTATGTTTTTTATGGTTTTCGAGGTCAGTAACTACAAATCTAAAACTATTCCAAAAATTTGCATTTGTGTAAACGATTTTTGTAATAAATGATCTTAAATAATAAAACATTTTGCAAGTCGCATGTTTTTCGTCTAGTTTTTGAGGTGAATAAATACAAATCTGAAATTACTTTAAGAATTTCAACCTTTTTAGTCAATTCTTTCTTAATATTGCGTAATTTCATTTGTTGCATGTTGCATCACACATATGATTTCTATGATAAAAAGGATTCAAAATAATGATTAAGCATTCATTTTGCACTCATACATGTATTTGGTAAAAACATTTATTTCAAACTAATTGTATTAAAAAATTGAAAAAAACATGTCAGTTTTGCAAAAAAAAAATTACCTAAACAACTCGCAGATGATATCTTACAAAAATCTAATTGAAATAAATAAACCAATCAACTTTTTTTTTTAATTAAATTCGAAAGAGACAATAGAAGATTCAACTCTACGCGGCAGGCATGTGATTCGCTCGCTCGAGACCTTGAGGCGAGTTTCATTTTTAATGCCTTTCAGGTAACATCTGGTGTAAACGAAAGTTTTTACATCATTCCTGAAGGTCTTGAAATGTCCATAACTGAAAAAAAAAATGTTTCTATTTTTCAAAAAATTTTTACCTTTATACCTCCTTCAAACAGTGAAATATAGTACTCTAACGTGTTTTTTCTTTCTAAGGTGGCTACGTTATGTGAAGCCGGTGAAGTGTACCTCGCCCAACACATGGGCGAGCAAGGTCGATGGGTTTCGTCCACAGACAAGAAAAGTTGTATGACCGACAAACTTGAGATACTGGAATATTGCAAAAAGGTAAGGAATTTCATAATACAACCTCTTACTAATCAATGAAAACTGAAGGAAAAAAGTGCAACATCCTAAATGAACGCGAAAAAATTATTCTGTCACGCTGCGTATAAAAATAAAACGTAATGGAAGTTAGATAAAAACATTAAATTTGTCTCGTACATTTTTCTACATATTACACAGCTTGAACGTAAATCCTGTTGAAATATTTTTTTAAAGGGTTTGGAAAGTCACACTCAGAGACTTTTCTTTAAAATTGCACAAACGTCAAGATGATTGTTCTAAGTTTGCCGCAGGAATGTAGACTGAAGAAAAATTCAGTACTGGGTAACGTGCTCGATCCCCCGCTGTTTCGCTCTTTTTCAAACGCTCCTATAGGCCGAGAGCTGCCGTATCTTCCTAGTGTGTTGAAAAGAGAAAGGAGAGAAGGCTAGAGCGAACGCGGGATCTCGAGCCTTCGGGTGAATTCGGAATGCGCGAAAGTCGCTTGACGGGAATTTGAAACTAGAGAGAAAGGTCAGGAAAGCCTTTTTATTGTTCTCCGCGGCTTTTCGGATATTTTTTTTTCTCAGTCTTCAGTTAGAAGCTCCGGCCCAATATTAGAAATGACGGAAATTTCATGTTCGGGCAGAAAATACGAACATCAAATTTTTGAATTTTTTTTTGTTATTTTTCCAGCACTAATATGTTGAAAGATTTTTGAA
>JAPYZL010171582.1:0-22442 GCA_030522825.1 Platygaster orseoliae
ATAAGGTTGCAATGATGACTTTGTGTATAGTTCATGCAACTATCTGAAACATACATACACAATAAGCTGATAAAACTACCCGTATTAGTAACTGTAGCTGGAAAAAATGTGAAGGCACAAAATTTTGAGGTTGTTAGATCTTGTATAGCCGCAAACTTCTTAATTTGGGCGTTAAATACACATTGGTTTTTTCCGTGTATCACGATTGTTGCCGCTCATGCCAATTTATGATTTTCTTTGGATTACATGATCTGAGATTCCTAGAAGGCGCAGAAAAGTTGTTTCGAAATTTGATGAATGGAGTGTGAGCCTAACAATCGCCCCTCGAGGGAAAAAACGGGCCCAAACGAGAGTTTGATTGGCCCTAAACGAACATTCGCGTTGCCTCGCGGCGCTGCAAAAGCGTGGTTGCATGCATAACCCGGTGATATGGCAACAACACCGTCTACTGGAGTAGTAAGTCTCTTCCCATGTAAGTAATTATCACCGCGCAATGTGAAAACCGGAGAAACGCTTCCCAAATTGCACCAACTCATCGGAAGAAAACACTCCGAAACATTGTCTTTTAACGCGCTTGCGAATATTCGAGAGACTGATAATTTTCATTGTTCGAAATGAGGTTACTCTATTCGTTGAAAAAATTGTGTCACGTAGGATTCTAAAAGTGAACAATTATGATATTTCGTAAAGAGCAAAAAACTTTTTTTTCCATCCACGAGAAAATTTCGATTTTTGTGTCCAGAAAAATCAAAATGCATGCAAAAACAACTGTTTTGATAATAAATAGTTGAATTACATTCAATCAATTCGGTGACAACAATTCATTTAAAAATTTATCTTCTTATTTATTTAACAACTTCAAATTACAAATGTAAAAAATTTAAACTTTAAGTTAATATTGAACTTATATTTACAATTATTATAATGTTATGTAAAATATGCAATAATACAGGAAAGCTACAGAAATACTAAAAATCCTACAGAAATAGTGAATTCTCGATAGAAATTTTAATTTCTAAAAAAACAAGTACTTGTGATTTTTATCGTTATTCTATCGAAACGTTATTCTACTAATATATAATTTCTAGTAACAAATGTCTTTTGGCTATTTAAAATAGCGATTTTTTACTATTTACTGTTAACCTTTTTTTTTGAGAAAATTATTCAAATTCGACTATTTCAAATTAAGCGACGTGAGTTGAACTATACTATAATTTCGATGCCTTTCATAGAAGAGAGATTTTATCCTTTGAAAAATGCCCTTTTGTTCTAAGGATTGATTTGAAACGAGAAATTCATGAGTGTTATTATTCAATGTTTCCTTTTGTTTAATCTGATGGAGTACAGAATGTTCGCGGGCATCTACGAAGATTCTTAAGCTACGGAAGAGCAAGAAAGCCGTTCGTGCACTTTTTCAGTGAAAGGTCAATTTGATTGCCGTGATCAAGGAGAAAGTAAGTTGCTCGTATTTCGAAAAATTTGATGGTGTATGTAGAAAAAGCGATTCTTGCAATCACGATTTTTGTAAATAGGCAAAAGCGGCGATTATACACTTTTTAAACGTATTAATGACGTTTTTACAGGCTTTTTGAATATTTTAGTTTTTTTTTTAACAAAATCTCTTCTTTTTCTTATTTCATTCAAGTTAATTAAAATATTACAAATTTTCAATATTAGAAATGAAATTACTGATAAAATATTGTATTTATAATAATAAATAAATATATTGATAAATTATTACAAATTATTGATTACTAGTGCATCGAATTTCATAAAAATATAAAGAAATATATAATAAAAAAAAAAACTTCAAATTGTATAAATAATGAGTATATATGAAAAAAATAAAAGTTAATAATAAAAAAAAAAAAAAATTCTAACCTCAGTGAGTTAAAAATCACAAAATCGAGTTCCTTTATATTGAATACGTAAATGAAAAATATTGGACCCTGGACTACAAAATTTATCTAACTTTGAAACTCCGAAATTCGTGAAATTGTAAAATCTTATCACTGAAATAAGTTTGTTAAAGATAAAAAATCATAAATTAACAAAAAAAAAAAATTTTTTTTCAATACTTCAGGAATTACCAGAATTTTCGTATTGTATACAATTTTGTCGTATTTTTAAAGATTTCCAGAATTTAAAGCCCCAGGGCCCAAAATTTTTTAGATTTTTAGAATTCTGGTAAATTGTAGTTTTTTAAATTAATCTTGGAATTGTGAAAATTTTCCAAATTCTTATTTTCCATGTTATTATTCTAGCGAAAAATTGAGAGTTAAAATTTCGTTGAAGAAAAATTCTCTTGAAATAAGGATTATTGTTATTTTCCAATCAGCTATTCTATAGTTCAATGACTCTTTAATATATGATACGCTCAGAGGAAAAATGCAACAAGTGAGAGACAGACTTATGTGAATCCTCATATTTTCTATCCTTACTCATTGCATTTTTCTTCTGTGCGTGTCATATGTGAATAATTATAACTGATTTTTCAAAAATATAAAAATTTATAAATATATAAATATAAATATATGAAATAATTAACAGTTTTCTGCAAAATCTATTGATCTTTGAACTTAATAGCATGAAACTTTTGAGATCAATATAATTATCAATAAAAAAACTGAAAAACCCATCATAAATTCATGAAAATTAAAAAAGACAAAAAATTGAAAAAATGTACAAAATAAAATAAATCAGTATAGACAAAATATTCTCAAAAAATCTGTGAAAATCCTAGTGATCTTGAAAACTTTGAACTCTAGTACATCAAATTCTAGAAATTGTTATAAAAATTCGTAAAAGTTCTATAAAATTCTTTATAATGTAAAAATACTGAGAAAATGCAAAAAATACCAACAGAAACAGACTGGATGGTTATAAAAACATATTTTTTAAAAATTTAGCAAACACTGAAAATCAATTAAATTTTGAATCCTAGCCATTAAAATACTAGAAGGCTACAGAAATACTAAAAATCCTACAAAAATAGTGAATTTCCAACTATAAATTTATAAAAAAAATTTCCATTGATAAAAAACAAGTACTTGTGATTTTTACTTGAAATTTTATTTTATTAATATACAATTTCTAGTAGCAAATGTCTTTTGGCTATTAAAAATAGTGATTCTGGACAATTTACTAGTAACTTTTTTTTTATATAAAATTCGTCAAATTCGAATATTTCAGATTAAGCGACGATTTTAATAAAGATTCAACTACTCTTTAATATACGTGAATATTTTTCAATCATGAAATGTATAATATAATGTAATAATATAATGTATTGTAATATGAATATAATAAAATATACAGGGTTTCTCAAAGTGAAAAATTGAAATTTTGGGGGTTTATAGTATGTGAAATTCTAAGACAACTTTTCCTTTGCCATCTTTCATAAAACTCAAAATCAAAAAAGATATTTAAGTTTGAAATTTAACGAATAAACGCGCTCTTACGATGAGTAGAGATAAAAACTATTGACCAAAATTTACCAAAATTTTTCCATATTTTCCTGAGTCGAAAAGTCCTTTGTCACTTTCCACAAAACTCAAAACGAAAAAAGATTTTCGTGTTGAAAGATTTCAGTCAATCAGATTTCTCAGATTTCAAACTCGAATATCTTTTTTGATTTTGAGTTTTTTGAAAAACTGCAAAGGACTTTTCTACTCCCAAAAATATGCAGAAAATTTTGGTAGATTGTGGTCCGTGTTTTTTATCTCCACTTCTCGTAAGAACGCGTTTATTGGTTAAATTTCAAAGTTGAATATCTCCTTTAATTTTGAGTTTTTCGAAAAATGGCAAAGGAAAAATAACCTTAAATTTTTGCAAGGAATCTGCCGTTTTTTTTTTTTTTTGTATATGAGTATTTGGGATACCCTGTATAAAATGAATGTATATCAATAAATTTTATGAAAATTATAAAATACGTTTGTGGGAGGGTGTCAAAAATGGTTAAAAATGATACCTTGTATTTGAAATCTTGCAAGTAATTATGAAATTGCAAAGACGGCCTTTAATAAGGATCCTTGTCGATGTTTCGAAGTAGGCCTAGAGTTCATTCGCGGCTAATTAAATTCTAGACCGAAGAAAGTGCTCGGGGCTGGCGACGTCCAGCGGCGTCCGCCGCAGGGGTCATCGAGATGATTACATCGCGCGGAAGCTTGCCTTTTTCCGCGGATGATACTTTTCTTCCTGTTCCTCCGCAAACGAAAGGCGCCTTTTACAAAGCGCGCGCGCTCGCCGCGATCGGAGCCGAACGCGAATTAATTTATTCCCCGTCGACTTTCATTTATTTTCGTGCCGGGATATTCCGCGCCGTCCGGGGTCCACGCGACGCCGTCCCATGGGAAAGTGCGCGGTGCTACGAAATTGCCGGCAATTACGCTTCGCCATTTCGAGAGCCTCATGCACTTTCCTATCGAGCCGTGTCATCTGCCGAGCATCTTACACACGAGATGAACTGATTTTTTTAGTAATCAGTGGAATAATGATTTTAGATCAATAGTTAGTTAAATTTCACCTTATACACCCATAGGGGCTCTGCCCCAGGACCCCGTCGGGGGGACTCCGCCTCCCAAACCCCCACGTCTCATCAATATACTCACGAAGCATTGTTTATTAAATTGGAAAAATCACTTCCGACACAATGTCGACCACTCACAAAACTTCACCTAACCGTAAATCTACGATTCTCATCAATAAAAACCTTTGCACTCGAAGGCGAGGAACCTCATGTAACTTGTCATAGAAAGTTACGATAAATCCATCGCCACGCTCGTAACATGTTCGGAAAAAGAAAAAAAACTCCATCATCTTCGACGCGCGAAAGTATTTTTTAATGTTGCCGTAAACTTTACAACCAATTAATTAACCAGTGCGCGTAATTGAATAATCCGGGGTTTACCAGAAAATGACTTGGCGTAATTAAGTTTTTCGTAACACTCGTAATGGGCCATTAAAAAAAGATTTATGATAGTGCCAAAAACGATGTTGGGAGTGATCCATCAACTAGACGCCAGCTCGCGTTTCTTCGAATCGCTATCTCCGTCGAAATGATTCATCATCAGCGAAATTGTCACGCGTCCACGCCCAGTCAATGCGGTAGCACGAGTCATAAATTGAGACCGCAAGATGTGATGCTTCGCGAAAATTTCTCTCGCTGGTGGGAAAAGAAACGCCGATCACGCGAGCAAACAGGAAGAGGGCGATTGAGTCTTGCCCAGAAAATTGAGAATCGTATGTCGAAAACGATTTTGGGTGATGTTTTTATTCCAAACGTGTAATTAGTTGGAAATAAAACAAGTTTCGTGCATTTTATTCATTATTTTGATTATTTCTTCTAAATATGCACTATTAAAAGAATTTGATGCCCTAACGAGTTAGACAGTATATGAAAAAATTGCATTTTCAAGAAAAACGTATAGTATCCTTTAAAGTTTACCAAATGAACAATTTTTATATTGTTTGGTTATGGTAAACTGTTTGGTGATAACTGAGAAAACAATTACTATTTTTCCTTCAAAAATAAGACCGACCATAACTACCCTGGCACTCTTCAGAACCCGTAAATGAGCCCGTAACTCACAGTACTTTTTACGGGTGTTTTGTGTAAAAAAAACCCCGTGAGGGAATTTGCTTGAAATGAGAGATAATAATGGAAGAATTTCACAAATATGCATTTTTTAAATTAACCCTAGCCGCATTACTCATGAATCTCATTTTTCAACTTCATTGATTTCTGAGATTTTACGAAATTCGAAAATGTAAAAAATGTGGGTAATTTCGGACAATTTTGTGTGATAGAAAAATTTTGGAATTTCGAAAACATCAAAAATATTACACATTTTTGACAACTTGGAAACTTTTAAAAATTAAAAAAAAATGGAATTTTAAAAAATTCCAAAACTTACAGTTTTTGCATGTCTAAAATTAAAAATTTCATATTGGAAAATGTTTAGAATTTTTGACAACTTACAGTATTTTGAAAATCATGAAACTTTTTCAAAATCGTTATGAAGTTTTCAATTTTTTGAAACTTGAATTATGAAGGAGTAGAAAATTTGGAAATTTTTAAAGTTCCAAAAAGTTTTAAAAATTTTCGTAAATTAAAAAACTTTTAAAGTTGTACATATATTTTCAATTTTCAATCTGAAGTATAGATTGAATGTGTCAGTAATTTTCAACGATTTTGAAATTTTTCTAAAATAATAAAATTCATGAAAATCTAAAACCTTAAAAAATTTTTGGATTTCTGGAACTTTCAAACTTGATTTTTCTCCATTAAAAATTTTTAATAAATTAATCATTTTCTCCAAGTTCTAATTATTAATGCTTTTTCAATTTTAATTTTTGAAAATTTGAACTGCAATGGGAATTTAGATTTCAGAATAAAAACATCGAGAATTATTGAAATGATGAAATTTTCGAAAAATAAAATACCTCCAATTTTTGGATTTTAAAACGTCCTAACTTGTTTTTTGGAATTTTTCATGAATTTTCAACTAATTATCAATGCATTCTAATTAATAATGCATTTTCAATTTTAATTTTTGAAAATTTGAACTGCGATGTAAATTTAAATTTCAGAATAAAAACTTTAAAAATTCTTGAAATGATGAAATTTTGGAAAAATAAAAAACTTCAAATTTTCGGATTTTAAAACGTCCGAACTTGTTTTATTGAATTTTTCATGAATTTTCAACTAGTTATTAATGCATTCTCATTATTAATGCATTTTCAATTTTCATTTTCGAAAATTTGAACTGCGATGTGAATTTAAATTTCAGAATAAAAACATCAAAAATTCTTGAAATGATGAAATTTTCTAAAAATAAAAAAATTCAAGTTTTTGGATTTTAAAACGTCCAAACTTGTTTTTTTGAATTTTTCATGATTTTCTAACTAATTTTTAATGCATTCTAGTTATTAATGCATTTTCAATTTTAATTTTTGAAAATTTGAACTGCGATGCGAATTTAGATTTCAGAATAAAAACTTTAAAAATTCTTGAAATGATGAAATTTTCGAAAAATAAAAAACTTCAAATTTTTAGATTTTAAAACATGCAAACTTGTTTTTTTGAATTTGTCATGAATTTTCAACTAATTATCAATGCATTCTAATTGATAATGCATTTTCAATTTTGATTTTTGAAAATTTTAACTGCGATGTGAATTTAAATTTCAGAATAAAAACTTTAAAAATTCTTGATATGATGAAATTTTCGAAAAATAAAAAATTCTAAATTTTTGGATTTTAAAACGTCTAAACATGTTTTTTTGAATTTTTCATGAATTTTCAACTTTTTTTATTGACAATTGATAATCAACTGTTAATTTTGTTTTTTCAAATTTGTATTTCAAATTTCAATTCAAACTATCAAAATACAAACTCGGCAACTTCGGAAATTTTAGAAAGAATGGAATTTTAGAAAATTTGAAAACTTTTAGTTTTTGGATTTCTATATTAAACTCCAGAGAAACGAAAATGTTGAGAATTTTTGACACCTTAAAGAATTTCGAAAATTATAATATTTAAGAAACACATATATAGTTCTTTATTTTTCAAAACTTAAATTTCGAAAAATTGAAAATTTCAACATTACCGAAAATTTTTGCAAATTCAATAATTTTTGAACTTTTCGGATATCTTTAGTTTCAAATCTAAAATACATCAAAAATGTCAGCAATTTACAACGATATAAAAGTTTTTAATACTTTCTAAAAGAATGAAATTTTTGAAAATCCAAAAACTTCAAAATTCTTGGGATTTCTGAAACTCTCAAATTTGATCTTTTCGATTATAATCTGCTGTTTAGACACAAAAACTTATTAGAATTAACAGAGAAAAAATAATGCCTAAAAGACATAAAAATAGTTTTCTAGAGTTTTAGGCAAGTTTGGATGATAAAAAATAGGACAAATACCCTCAGTTGCAATTTTCTCCGAAGAATATCGTCCATTCCATCATTGATTTCGCTAAAAAACTCAAATATGCTTACGGGTGTTTTTTGCACAAAACACCCGTAAAAGATCCCGTAAGTTACAGGTTCTGAAGAGCGCCAGGGTACATTTATTTCATAACCTAAAACACCACATCAATACAAATCGCAATTGTGAAAAATCGATCGTTAATGTTGCAACGATGAGCATTTTTATTCCCGATCACGACGATATTTTTCTCCGAAAGAAATTACCAACATCCAGGCACGCGCGCAATTTTCCCAGCGCGTCAATAATCGCCAAAAGGTTTATGCAGATTCGCTCATTGCGCAAATCGCGCGTAACATCTTCGCGCTTGCATGGAAACGTAATGAAAATCGCAATTACAATTGCGAAAGTACTCTATCGACTTGCATCTCGAACACGTCAATTTTTCACCACCTGTCAAACGATGGGCATCTACGCTTTGGGAAAGTTCCAAATGTGCCATTGACAAACAAGTCATTTTGCATTCTTCAAATGATCGGCGAATCTAACAATGCGTTACGCAACGAGGCCGAGGAAAAATTCAAGAAAAACGTCAAGGCTGCAACAATTTTTCGATAAAACAACAAGCACAAAGGGAAAAACGCCAATTGTGCTACGTGACTTTCTTCTTTCTGCAGAGGAGATAAGAAAATCTCGCTTTATCTCGAGATGATTTATCGACTCGGCGGTTTTTTCGGTCTTTGCTTCAAACAAATGGTTTTCAAACAAACATTATTATTTATTGTTTAACGTATATTCAACATTTAAGACCAAATCACGAGGATTTTGTTAGATTCCGATGGTCAAATGTCAAAAAAATATGAAAATTCCTGCTTGAGCGTTCAAAGTTGTAAATTGGAGGACAAGTTTGAGAAGAATATGATGCATCGCTTCGAGTACTTTTAAAGTTGCTCGTGAGACGAGATTTGTTGTACCTTTCACTAGCGGAAGTGAACGATACGAGATTCGCTGGTATGAAATTTACGAAGGCTCGGATTTCGTGGGATTTTTTACATCGGTTTTATCAATTTATTGATATAATTCAGGAATCTCAGAACAAATAATGTTGTTTTCATGGTGAGTTGACAATTTGTTTTTATTCCAATTTTTTCAAGTTGCACATTATAATGAGAAATTTAAACAACCTTTTGTATTCTTACAAATTTTGAAAAATACAAAAAACTCATAAGTTTGGAAGATTTTTTTTTTTAGAATATTTTATTTTATAATATTATCGTTTTGATTTTATATTATTTTAATTATTTTAATTTTAATTTTTAATATTATTTTATTATTAACATTATTTGATGATTTACATAATAAGAATTTTTTCATTTGAATTTGAGAATTAAAAAAACAAATATTGTTTTTATTTTTATTTTTTTGTTGATATTTGGAAGATTCACGAAAATGATGAGAATTTTTGACAAACTATAGGATTTAAAAAATGTTGTAAATTATATAACTTTTTCAAAATCCTTATAAAGTTTTCAATTCATTAAAACTTGAGTTACGAAAAACTAGAAAATTTTGAAACTTTTAACTTTTCCAAAAAGTTGAAAAAATTTCTCCTGATTTAATAATTTTCAAATTTCAATATGAAGTACATTGAATACGTCAGTAAATTTCAACGATTTTGAAATTTTGTGAATTCCCAAATAATAGAACTAATGAAAATCTAAAAAGTTTGAAAAGTTTTGGATTTCGAAAAGTTTTAAATTCATTTTTTTCTCAATGGAAAATTTTCGATTAATTTATAATATTTTTCATTATTTAATAATTAAATAATTCCCAATTTCATATTTTTTTTTTATTTTGGATTGCGATGTAAATTTTAAATTCAGAATGAAAACTTGGAAGATTCTTGGAATGATAAAATTTTCTAAAAATGAAAAACTTTTAAAATTTTTGGATTTTAAAACTTTTAGATATGATTTTTTAATTTTTGATGAATTTTCAATTTTTTTGGTTGACAATTCATAATCAACTGTTAGTTTTGATTTTGAAAAATTTTCATTCAAATTTTGATTCAAAATATGAAAAACAAAACTTGGGAAATTTTAAAACTTCAGAAACGAAAATGTTGTGAAATTTTGACATTTTGAAGAACTTTGAAAATAATGATACTTCGGAAATACTGATATACTTTTGTCAAATTAAAATTTTTATATTTCAAAACTTGAAATTCGAAAAATTTGAAAATTTCCTGAAAATTTTAACATAACTGGAAATTAAAAAAATTTTTTATCTTTCCGGATATTTTCAGTTTCAAATATATAATACATTAAAAATGTCAGTAATTATAAAAGATTTCAAAACTTTTAAAAATTCCGAAAAGAATGAAATTTATAAAAATCCAAAATCTCGGATATTTTTGGGATTTCGTAAACTTTAAAACTTGATCCTTTTGATTTCAATTTCTTTTTTCTATTCTGCTGTTTAAACAGAAAACTTATTAAAATTTACAGGTAATAAATAATTCCTAGAACTTAAGAAAATCTAAAAAGTTTAAAAAGTTTTGGATTTCTGGAAGTTTCAGATTCATTTTTTTATCAATTAAAAATTTTCGATTAATTTATAATTTTCTTCATTATTTAATAATTCATTAATTCCCAATTTTTGTAATTTTAATTTTGAATTGCTATGTAAATTTTGAATTCAGAATAAAAATTTGGAAGATTCTTGGGATGATAAAATTTTCGAAAAATGAAAAACTTTTGAAATTTTTGGATTTTAAAACTTCTAGTTTTTTGAATTTTTGATGAATTCAAAATTTTGTTGATTGAAGATTCATAACCAACTGTTTGTTTTGATTTTGAAAATTCGTTATCGAAACTTCAATTCAAAATATCAAAAGAAAAACTTGGGATATTTTAAAACTCCAGAAACGAAAATGTTGTGAAATTTTGACATTTTGAAGAATTTTGAAAATAATTATACTTCGGGAATACTCATATAGTTTAGTCAAATTTGAATTTTATTTTTCAAAACTTGAATTTCGAAAATATTGAAAATTTCGTGAAAATTTCAACGTAACTGAAAATTTTGAAATTGTTTTATATTTCCAGACATCTTCACTTTCAAATCTAAAATACATTAAAAATCTCAGCAATAATAAACGATTTCAAATCTTTTCAAAATTCCTAAAAGAATGAAATTTATAAAAATCCCAAATCTTGGACATTTTTAGGATTTCGGAAACTTTAAAATTTGGTTATAAATAATACCTAAAAAATACTTTTTTCAAATATCACCCAATAAAACCCGAATCACAGCATAAACATCCCACGAATAATACATGAATAAAAGTGCATAATGCAAATGCGCACTTTTTTTCATAGCGGATGTTTTATCAGAACGTCGTTGTTGTTGGCGCGTTAAAGTTTCATTATTCATGAGCCGCTCATTGTTCGCATCTCGAAGTTGGCTCTTTGAAACGCGGTCCCGGTCACCAGGAAGCAATAAAATTTTGTCGTTGGGAATTCGCGGATTTCGCAAGTTATTGTGAATTGCGCGCCAAGAAAGTGCAACGATGAGTGTACACCCACGATTATTCCCAACATTTTTTTCGCACTTTTTACGGCACTTCTCACAACCAAGGACGCTTGCGGTGGCGAGTGAAAAATTTGCATGAGGCAACGTAAAGAACATTTTTTCAGAAACGTTTCGATTGCGGATCCGCAAGAAAAATTACTTTCTTTTGTGGGATTCGAAGGAGGTGATTTCTCACTTTCGAAAGCTTTTGGTTATAAAATGAATAATCGTGGATGATGTTGGGTATGAATTTTATTGTCACAGTAAGAATTTCAGTGAAAAATGCATGATGAATAATTTAAAAAATTGCAGTATAAGCTAATCATCTTCACAAATTGTGATAAACAAATAAAATATATTTATAATCAAGCGTAAACGTTTCGAGTTAAGTTCAAAACGTTGTTTATTTATATAATGTGAGAGCAATGAGCGAAACGCACGCTACTCGCGTAACTCGCCATTCCATGTGAGAAGTCATTGCTTATTTATCGAAATTCCTCACTTACATCTGCAGTTACATACGACATTCTAACAGTGATTAGAATCATAAGATGAATTGAAAATTAAAACAGAGCATTTAGTTTCATAAATAATTTATATATTATAATTTAAATTCAAATAAAAGGAAAAAATTTTTATACACTTCAACCTCGAAAGAAGAGGTCGTACATAAAGTTAACGATCATTTGTAAATTAGTATTATATTTTTCATCAATAGAATAAAAAACACCGTCGAAAAATTTCAAGCAATTATTATTATGAAAAGATGAATTGATGCAGGCTTTTCAATTATGTAACAAAATGAGCACTCGACTTATGAAATGTAAGTGACGGTCTGATATTCGTTCCATTTTCCAATTAGATTTCATTGCACTCTTCATCTTCATAACTCAGAGACGTCGCAACAAGATTTATTCAATCATGATATTTACATTCTTAAATCATGAAGAAATTAATAATAAGGAAAATTTTTCCAATATTTTGATTCGAAAGTACTTTTTTCAAATCTAACCTATAAATTTAAAATCAAAATAAATTTCCAACGTTATGCCTTAAACATGTTTCCTTATATAAGACATATATCGTCAAGTTTATAACTTCGAAAGATAGAAAGTCCAACTTTCATATACTCGTAATCTACAGAATCAGTGAATCAGACGAAGAATAACTGATTAAAAAAATTGCTTTTATCTACAAACCTTGATAAGCTTCTTGTTGAATAAAAAGATCTTGAGATTGTAGATCGTTAAAATAGAAAACCCGGAAAAAATGAAGTTAACCTTCGTAAAAATTTACAAATACCTGCTCATTTTTTTATTTTTTGAACTTGCGGGTTTTTTATTGTAATTGATTTATGGTTAACATTCTTTGATCTCAAAAATCCGGAAATTTGCGGAGAGAATGGCGGTCGATCGAATAAGAAATGCTCCAGGAATGCACATTCGATCCGCCAAAGAACTTTCACAATCAAAAACGCACCAAAGAAGAGATCGATTTTCATGCTAACAATGCGTAAAACACCTTTCACATTTTTCGATTAATGTCGAAATTAATTAGGAATCCTAGGAAGTTTTTTGCAATGAAAATTTCCTGGATATCCGCAAGTTACGATCATGCTACATTAATTTTATTTTTAATTTTAACTACAGTTATTTATAATTATAACGAAATGTTGAAAAAATAAAATAATATTAAGTAAATTTGTTCGACTGACCCAAAATTTGTAAAATTACATTGAGAAAATATGATATAATTATTTATTATTAATCTTGTACAGAAATCAAAACCACTAAAAACCGAGGTTCCTCTTTCGGATTTTGTTTCATGGCCGGTAAAAAGTCCCTGCAATAATTTACATGCAACGATCAAAGAGGTAATGTAATTTGACGTGTACAGAGCGTGAAGTAAAAACAGGATCTCGATTTCAACGCGTGGCACGCGAGTTTTTCGGAGCCGCAAGGAAAGCAGAGCGTTTAACGTCAAGCGGCCAAAAATATAATATTATTTCCAGGCGAACGCGCGAGATGCAGCTTTTGCACTTTCGCCGAGGTCGTTTCAATTGAACGATCGAGCGGCATCCGAATTAAGTTTCCCAGCAGCGGGTCTACTTTCACTGAAGAATGCCTGGAGACAACTTTCCGGTGCGTCCGGCAATTTTCGGATCATCTTCAAAGTTCGGCCTCTCGGAGACGTTGACATTTCGACGTCGGCTGTGAAAAATTTTTGTCTTAAATGTAAGAAAAACTGTATAACACCTATTACACATACCCTGTATTATTAATGCATTGAAAGTTTAATAAACTTTACTATACAGGTGTCTTAAATTTAAGACATCATGTGTGTTTTTGAAATCGTACATGAAATAAATACATATTTACATAAAACCTGTGACATGAATTTAATTTGTGATTGTAAATTGAATTTAATACATTGATGTATTAGAATCATATAAATATATTTGAATTTCATTTGCTTTTACATTCATTTCATGCATATAACTAGGATTGAATTTTTTTTAGATACTGGTTGCATGAAATTTAAGACGAATTTTGAATGCTATGTGTGAAAAATGTGTATAAAAATCAAGAAAGTGTCTCGAGGTAATATAAATTAAATAGATGTGTTTCATTCATGTCAAACCTAACCTAACCTCAAAAGTGTCTAAAATTATCTGCGTATTGTCTTAGAATGTCTAAACAGTGTCTACAAATGTTTGTATAGTGTCTAAACATGTCTGAATTGTTTAAAAATGTAAAAATAGTGTCTCATAAGTCTAAAAATGTTTATGTACTGTCAATAAAGTGTCTAGAAATATCTAAAGAGTGTCTAAAATTGTCAGAAAGTGTCTTGATTGTCGAGATAATGTCTAAAATGTCCAACTATCTAAAATTGTCTGTATAGTGTCCAAAAATGTCTAAACAGTGTCTAAATAGTGTCTAAATTTCTAAAAGTGTATCTAGTAAGGTCTAAAATGTGTAAAAAGTGTCTTATATTGTAGACGTTGACATTTCGACGTGCACAGTTAAAAACTTTTGTCTGAAGTTTAAGAAAAACTGTACAATGCCCATTACACATACACTGTATTAATAATGCATGAAAAGTATGCAAAATATATAAACACTTGTACAACTTTAATATACGGGTGTCTTTAATTGAATACATCATGTGTGTTTGGAATTTTACATGAAATTAATACATATTTACATAAAGCCTGTGACATCAATTTAATTCATAATTGTGAATTGTATTTATTACATTGATGTATTAGAATCATATAAAAATACTTGAATTAAATTTGCTTTTACATTCATTTTATGCATGTAACTGAGACTGCATTTTTTTCAACTGGTTGCATGAGATCTAAGACAAATTTTGAATGCAATGAGTGAAAAATGTGTAAAAACCAAGTAAGTGTCTTGACGTAATACACATTTGACAGATGTGTTTCATTCATGTCAAAGTGTCTAAAAATGTCTAAATATGTCAAAAAGTGTCTAAAGTTGTCTGAATAGTGTCTAGAATTGTCTGAGTATTGTCTAAGAATGTCTAAACAGTGTCTGCAAATGATTAAATAGAGTCTAAACATGTCTGAATCGTCTAAAAATGTAAAAATAGTGTTCCGTAAGTCTAAAAATGTTTATGTAGTGTCTAAAATTGTCTAAAAAGTGTCTAGAAATATCTAAAGAATGTCTAAAATTGTCTGAAAGTGTCTTAAATGTCCAAATAATGTCCAAAATGTCCATGTATCTAAATTTGTCTGTATAGTGTCCAAAAATGTCTAAGCAGTGTCTAAATAGTGTCTCAATTTCTAAAAAAGTGTCCAGTAAGTATCTAAAATGTCTAAAAAGTGTCCTACATTATAGAAGTTGACATTTCGACGTCCACAGTTAAAAACTTTTGTCTTAAGTTTAAGAAAAACTGTATAAAGCCCATTACACATGCCCTGTTTTAATTATGCATGAAAAGTATGCAAAATATATAAACGCTTGTAAAACTTTAATATACGAGTGTCTTAAATTGAATACATCCTGTGTGTTTGGAATTGTACATGAAATCAATACATATTCACATAAAACCTGTGACATCAATTTAACTCATAATTGTGAATAGAATTTAATACATTTATTTATTGGTATTAATAAAAATATTTGAATCAAATTTTCTTTTGCATTCATTTCATGCATGTAACTGAGATAAATTTTGAGTGCTATGTGTGAAAAATGTATAAAAATCAAGTAAGTGTCTTAAGGTAATGCACATTTGAGAGATGTGTTTCATCCATGTCAAAGTGTCTAAAAATGTCTAAATATGTCAAAAAGTGTCTAAAGTTGTTTAAATTGTGTCTAAAATTGTCTCAGTATTGTCTAAACAGTGTCTACAAATGTCTAAGTAGTGTCTACAAATGTCTAAAATTGTCTAAAAAGTGTTTTAAATATCTAAAATATCTTGAGATTCTTCAAAAGTGTTAACCTCTAATTACCTTTAAATCCACTGAGAAAAAAAATATATTATTTATTACAATACTTTATTGTAAGTACTGTGAAGTAGGTGAAATCTAGATTTCAAAAAATGTCATGCATTTTTGCCAGTACACTGAAAAAATTTTTTGGCAAAAATTACCAAACGATTTAGGATTCGCTGGACAATGGTGAAATTTTGTCACTTTTTCCCAAAAAATATAGTAATTTTTACCACGTTTTAGGATTTCGTACCCAAAATGTGGTAGAAATCACTATATTTTTGGGGAAAAAATCACCAAATTTCACCGTTGTCCAGCAAATCCTAAATCTTTGGTGATTTTTGCCATAAAATTTTTTCCGTGCATCCAGATCTGTATAAATATTTTTGCTACCTTTTTATGTACTTTCTAGTAAATCATTTTGTAATGTTTATGCTACAATATTGAAAAAGTCTAAAAATATTGTAAATTCAAAATTTTCCGAAATTATCTTGTCAAAACTGGCATACATAAAAACTGTTAAAAATTTTTGTCTTAAATGTAAGAAAAACTGTGTAACGCCCATTACACATACCCTTTATTAATAATGCATTAAAATTATGCAAAATTAATGAAAGGTAAAACGGTCCCTCGGAGCCAATAAAACTTCGTTGTGGTCAGTCGTTTATCATTTTAATAAAATTTGTTTGACCACCAAGCTTTCGACCACAATTTGGTCATCATCAGGGTTCTACAAACCAATTTTTCAATAAATAACAATTCTCAACATTCAAATAACTACACAACTTTACAAACTTTGAATAAGTTCACAATTCTTTTAGAAAACCTTAAATAAATTAACAAAAACTTACAAAACAACATCAAACAGCGTAATTTACACGTCCCAATTCTTCATCGTAATAATTATCTTACGAATCGTCAAGTTTCAAAACACTCGTAAATTAATAAAAACAGCTGTTGCAGCTCAAATTAAGAGGTGTGATCAAGTTGACGGTTTTGAGTAGAAATTATGCAAAACATATATACGCTTATATAATTTTATGTTTTCAATTTAAAATATCATGTGTGTTTGAAAATGTACATGGAATCAATACATATTTACATAAACCCTGTGACATCAATTTAATCTATAATTGTGAATTGAATTTAATAAATTGATGTATTAGAATCATATAAAAATATTTTAATTTAATTTGCTTTTACATTCATTTCATGCATGTAACTGAGACTAAAATTTTTTTAGATACTGGTTGCATGAAAACCAAGACAAATTTTGAATGCTATGTGTGAAAAATGTATAAAAATCAAGGGTTTCGAGGTAATACATACTTAATAGATGTGTTTCATTTATGTTAAAGTGTCTAAAAAGTGTCTAAAATTGTCTAAAATTGTCTAAAATGTGTCTTGAAATATCTAAAGAGTGTCTAAAATAAAATTGTCTGAAAATGTCTTAATAATGTCTAAAACGGTGTCTAGTAAGTGTCTCTAAAATGTCTAAAAAGTGTCTTTTGCACTTGGGTCAGATTGCGACATTTTCACTTAATTTATTAGATGTATTCAAGTTTCAAATATTTAGTTTATAAAATTTCATGTACATTTTAATACAAAAATTATGGAAAGTGCATGAAACTCAAGTAGGTGTCTCTAAATTATACTTTTTTCAAACATGTTTACCTAACGTATGTTTCAAGTAGCTGGCCTATGAAATATCAAGTACATTTTTATACATTTTGAATAGAAAGTGTATGAAATGTAAGAAAATTTTTCAACAGTGTACATTATTGCAACTATTAGTGTTATTGGTCTAGAATTAAAAGTATTTTTATGCCGATTTTGAGTATCAGGAAAGAAAGAAAATTACAGGAAATTTGAATAGCATGAGAAAATTTTATGAAATTAGGAATGTTTTGAATGTTGTGTTTAAAATTTGGGAAATTTTCAATAATTACAAGTGACGTGAATTGTAAGAATTTTCTATGATTCTGTACAGTTAACAATGTGCTCAGACTTTTACAAGAAACTTTGGTAAATTTTTTAGATCATAGTTCATTATTATATTTTTTTGGAATGTGCATGATAAAAATTTCTCATTCTGTAATGAAATTCTGAAAACTAAAAGCATATCAAAATTTTGCGATGAATGGGAGTTTGAGAAATTTTTATGAAATTTGGAATGTACTGAATAATTTTTAAACATTACGTTTTAAATTTCAAAAATTGTTAATAATTGAAAAGCACGAAAATTCTTAGAATTTTCAATAACTCTACGCAGTCTAAAAACTTCTCAAATTCACAGGAAATGTTCATAAATTTTTAAGATCTTTGACTTAATTCTGAACGAATTCATCCATAAACTACTTAGCTTACCCACTTCACTAATTCAATAATTGTAATTAAAACTGCAATATTCTACTACCTTTCAATTACCTACCGGAAATAAAAAAAATTATAAAATGCGGAAATCACATTTAGAAGATAATAATTTACTCCCGGAAAATTACATTGAAAATTCATGATCTTCGCCCATTACGCAATAATCGGTAAACGCATGATTCTGAATAATTCCATCTTCCATGTAAACCGCAAAACTTGAGCCGAAAATGATGTTCAAGGTAATAAATCAGCCAATTTCGTATGGTAATTGTTGCATGTAAATTGTCTGTTCATTTCACTATAACTTGATGCAATTATGGTAATTGCACTTTACAGGCTGTTTTACACCTCCATAACCTCGAGGAAAAACCTCAATTTCACACACAGTTCACTTTGAAAACAAATCGTTGTTTTCCTTAATTTCATTATCGCCATTGTTAAATTGTACAAAAATTTAAGTTCATGAAAAAAAGGCGACAACCGACTCTACTTTCACTTGCAACTCTGCAACATATTTCAAAAACGTCATCCGAAGTTTGCCTAAACTTCACTCGATCAAGTTCTTGAAAAACGAAAACGGCGACCGTCGTTTATTGCAATTGCCAATCGGCGGCAAGGGCTTGCTCTTGCAATATTTGACCCATCCGTTCCAGACCTTGAAACCGTCGGTGTCAAAGATCTTCTTGGCGCACTCGGCGTCGTCGTTGATGTTCTCGTCCAGGAAGCTCTCGCACATGCTGTTGCAAAGTCCTCCCCTTCTTCCCTTGGCGCAATACTTGAGACTGCTGATCTGGAAAATTCCGTAGGAAAAACTCGCGCCTTGGGAAGGAGCGACGTGGTTCGTTTTGAATCCGCTTTCGTTCTTGACGAGGCAGATCCAATTGGTCAAGAAGGTCCTGGTGATGCCAGCGCGTTCCAGGGCCTTGACCACGTCGCATTGGCCTACGACTTTGGCATGGCTTTTCCGGGAAATGAGGAAAAGTAGGGCGAGTAGGATTACGCTGTTGCGCATTCTGGAAATGCTCGATTTCGACTGGGAATCGGCATGAATTGCAGATGTTGCGAGCATACATAATTAAAAGCGATAAGAGAGTCACGAGTGATAAGCCAGAGGTGGATGTAATGACGAGCAGGATTTCAAGGATCGATGCGAACGTTGGTAGAGGTCATAACGACATCTTACCGTACGAGCTTTTCAAGAGTTATCTTTGCTTTCTGCGTTATCGGAGGTTGTTGCGTTATCGTGGAGAGCGATGGGTTTCACTGCAAGAGTTCTACTGTTCCGGAGACGGATTTTTAGGGTTGTAGGAATGAAGGATGAATTTTTTTTGCACGCAGAGAATGGAATATAGTGAATTTTATTATTAATAGTATTATGAAATAATGATAGTGATTGTTTAAATACTGATTTTCTCATTATGCATGACGTTTTTCAGAAATTCTGATAAATCTTAATATCTCACTTTTGAAAACGATTATTAGTAATAAGTCAACGAATTATTTTGATATTGCTTGTATTTTCATTGAATTTTCAGTTGATTATTCCTATTTTCGTATCTCCGCGTGAAATACAGTAAATTTTATTTTTTACAGTATTATGTAATAATGATGTCCTTTGTTGATGTTGATTGTTGAAATGATGATTTTCTCAACATGCATTATGTTTTTTAAAAATTTCGATGATTATTTATTTCTCGTTATTAGTAAGTCAATGCATCATTTTGTTATTGCTTGTATTTTCATTGAATTTTCAGTTAATTGTTCCTATTTTTCTTATTTTCACATGAAATAATTTATAATTTTTATTTATTTTATATTTTTAATTCTAATTCACTTGTAAAATACTTTTTCCACATGGATTTTTAAACTGAAACGTTCTAGATTTCTGAATTAATCCAATAATTTCCATAGTTTTTTAAAGACAACCAGGAAAATTCTATAGATTTCTACAGATTTTTAAAAATCAATAGAAATCTATACGTATACGTAGATTTTTCAAATTTTCGTACTTTTTCAAGTGTTTTTAATAAACCTTTGTAATACTCATGAAAAAATGTAAAAATCATGATCATGTAAGGTAATTTCATGTATCATGCATGTTAAGTATTATTTTTTACCAAAGTGAAAAAAAAACATATTTAGTATTTTTTACCATACATCAATTCATAATTGCGATATATGGCATTTTACTATACTGCATGGTAAAAAAATCACTATAATAGTATAATATATGAAAAATTAAAATATCATTGTAGTTTTTCCTAGAATACAGTAATTTTTCCAATATTTGTGGTACAAATTACTGAGTTTTTACCTAGTGAATTTTAAAAATTCTGATAAATCTTGGTTAGTTATTTCTCATTTTTAAAAACGCATCACTTTGTTATTGCTTGTATTTTCATTGAATTTTCAGTTGATTATTCCTATTTTTCGTGTTTTTACATGAAATAATTGAAAATTTTGATTTACTTTCTATTTTTAATTTTCATTTCCTTGTAGAATACTATTTATACTTGGATTTTTAAATTTTATCGTTGAAGATTTCTGAATCTAATAAATAATTTACAGTATTCTTATAAAGATACCTAGGAAAATTCTACGTAGATTTTTAATATTTTCGTACTTTTTCAAGTGTTTTTAATAATTTTGTTGTATTTTTTGAAAATATTTATAACAACTATGAATAAATGTAGAAATTATGATCGTGTTAGGTAATTTCCCGAATCTTGTATATTGAGTATTATTTTTTACTAAAGTAAAAAATACAATATGTTTAGTATTTTTTACCATATATCAACATGTAATTGCGATTTTTGACGTTTTACTATACTGCATGTTAAAAATAAATCACTATAATATATGAAAATTTATAACAATATTTTAGCTTTCCCTAGAATACATTAATTTTTCCAATATTTATGGTACAAATTACTAAGTTTTTTACTCAGTGGATTTTCAAAATTTCGATAAATCTTGGTTCGTTATTTCTCATTTTTAAAAACCATCATTAGTAAGTCAATGCGTCATTTTGTTATTGCTTGTATTTTCATTGAATTTTCTGTTAATTATTCTTATTTTTTCAAAATTGCAACGCGTTAGATTTCTGAATCCAATAATTTCCAGTATTTCTATAAAGATGTCACATCCGGACGAAATGTTCGCCAGAATGTGCAAATGACAAAATTTAAATCTTTCCTGATTTTCTGATGATCCAATTAAATGTGGTCACACGAAAATCATGAAAGAGTTCCCGATTTTTGGTCAGCCGTAGTTGGCTCTACCAGGGATTCGAGAGTTTGTAGATTTGGTGACCAAAAAACAAATTCGGAAAAAAATAAAAAAATGAACTATTGGAAAAATTGTTTCTCCAAAAAAAAACAAAATAAAATAGTTATAACCTTCACTCACCTTTTTGAGAAAAAGTCTGGAAAATGCTCGATGACCAATGGGCTCGATTGTTGAGGTTTGGATGTAGTAAATGAGAAGTCACGTTTCGGGCTCCCAAAAGTTTATTTTCGCCAAAGGAAAATCTCCCGAAAATCGAAGCACACAAATTTTGTCGAACACAAGAATAAGGAAAATGTTCCCGCGTTTACAATCTCGGAATATTTCAGATGTCAAATATGATTTGCAGTCACGTTTCGGGGTCCCAAAAGTTTATTTTCCCGAAAGGAAAAACTCCCGAAAATTTAAGCACACAAAATTTGTCGAACACAAAAATTAGAAAAATGTTTCCGCGTTTACAATCTCGGAATATTTCGGATATCAAATATGATTCGCGTCCGAAAAAAAAAAAAATGCCCAGTTGGGTGTCGCGCTCGAAAACTGATTTTTGAATGTGTCTAGTTCGGCGATCCGCTAAAAACTGTCGTTCAACCGCCGACCAAAAAACTGATTAAAAACTAAAGACTCATTATTCGCCTCTCCCACCAAGACATTTAGGAGGAGCAAAGGAACTATTCTGAAAAATCATAATCGAAATCGAATCCGAGAATTGTTTAGACAATCGCGAGCGATGTATACCTTCGCTGAGGCTTATCGCGGTACTCGACTCCGCCGAGCACTTAAGAGTTTCCGTTGGATCATATTAATTTCGGCCAGCT